>VWZK01019106.1:30300-50365 GCA_013396935.1 Baryphthengus martii | reverse complement strand
CAGCTGCATAGTCAGGTCAGCAATCTTTTTAGTGAAGTTTGTCAAGAAGCATCAAGAAGGAAAATATTTTGACTGTAGCTGAAGTAGCTATGTAGTTGCTGTAGTCATGATCTTCTTTAGTTTTCTGTTACATGTCATCTTTGTTAAGAGGTAAGAACTTAAATCAAAATAGTAAAAAAAAAATAAATAATAATTTACTTAAACTGAAAAAAAAAAGGAAGAAACACTTACATGGTAAATAAATTCCTGGGCTATCCTATGTCCACCAGCAGAAAAGAGCAAAAAGTTGATAAGAAGATGTGTTATAAGATGCTGGTTACAACACTGCTCTATATCCATTATACTGTGTATAGCAGCCTCCAGATCTTTGACAGAAAGGACTGTACAGCTGAAGAGCATCGTTAGATGATTGTAGACTGCTTGAGCTTCTACCTGTAGGAAACAAGTTCAAAGAGAAGGTTGTATTTGTGGTATTTTCCCTTTGGATTTATTCACTAACAGGAAACTGAAACCCTGGCAGAAACTACTCAAACATGAAAAGAGTTTGAATTTAAGCAGCAGGGAGAATACGGAAGGAAGGGCTGTACGCATTTCTTTTATACTGATTCAAACACACAGAAGTGGACAGAATGGATATTTTAACTTTCTTTGGACTTGCTAATTAAACAGGCAGGGCATCAAGCCAGTATTTGGCCTTTTTTAATAATAAAAGGAAATGGAGAAAGTCCCTCAGCAGAACATTGTCAGATTTTTACATTGTGGGAAAAAGAACAGAGGCTCCTCAAGGGCTGATTTCAGTATTGCTGCTACAAATCAACTGTATCAAATCAAGCAAATCAACCCATACAACCTGACCTTCGCTGATAAAATGTTCTGGTAAGTATGCAGTTTTTTCCTTCTTCCTGTGTGGTTTGTAACTTACATTTTTACCTTTTGAATCAGCCAATGAAACAATTTTTACTGGGAGTAGAAAACAGAAGATTTTGGCACCTACACAATGGAAAAATAACTATAAGCAACTATTATAAAAAAATCCTAACAATAATTCTGTTCACTATATAAAAAGTAAACAAAACAACATTGCAGAAAAAAACATCAAATAAGTAAGTGCAGGAAAAACAGAAAAATATACCACTGTAGACCCAAAGGAAAAGGACACCCTTTTCTCAACCATGAAATTAGGACCAAAATGAAATCAGGACAATCTGTTTCAGTCATTTACCTGACCTTGCTTTTCTCATGCCTGCCCTACTAACAACTCCACATAAAACAATCTAAAAAAGCTGCTACTCTTGAATTACGCCCACAATTACATGCGAGACAAGAAATTCTACCAGAACCTAAAGAAAGGTAACTATAGTTCTTCAAGATTCTTCATTCATCCGTGCATCCTATTCTTGGTGTGTCTCCATCCCATGTGCCAGAGACTGGAGACTGAAAATAGCAGGCTTTGCTCCATGAGCTCCTGTGCCATGGAAGACCCATTCTTAGTGCTAAAGTTACTATGACCAACCTCCAAGTTTTGTCCCTCCAATGTTTCAGAGTCTAAAAGTATGAAAAGTCTCCAAGAAACGAATAAATATTGAGGAGCAGAATACTCACTCCTGCACATATGAGTAAGTCTAGGCAAGAGCAGCCTTTCTTCTTTAAATCATTTTAACCCTATGTATTTCACTCTTGCAGGTATGTAAGCTGTTACCTAAACTAAGTATCAGGAAGAAAAAATCTTGTCATAAGTGCACGCCTTTCTACACAAAAATATGCTGAATGAAAAGTCATTCGGCTTGGCATCTGCCAGAAATTCCCATCCAATCTTAATTCTTAACTGGTGAGAGGTGCAGGGTTTGAAGAGAAAACCATTCCATTTGAAACAGCTGTGAGCTAACCTGTCAAAGGAAAAATTACAAGAAAAAGCAAGTATCTGACTAAAGGCAGAAGCTTTGCATGAACTGTGGGAACGCTTCTGACTTGTGGAAAAAAAAAAAGTTGAAGTATCTAAAGAATCTTAATGAATTGAAATATTAGACCTCTGGGAGCAGATGAATAACTTATGTGGGCTGTCAATGGAAAAGCTTTCTTCTCATTAAAGTTTGTCGTACATTATGACTTAATAATCTGACAGAATTGGGGACACACAAGGAGATGATTTTATATATGAGATAACATGATTTCATTCTGTTGGTGCTGGAGTTAGAGCAACGTTCCACACACAGATTTGCACCTATAGTCCTTCAGTTTCATTCACTCACTTTTATTGTTTGGGTATTGCCTTCTTTCCCAAAACTGTATTCTAAAACCAACCCCTGTTGCTCTAACCTAACTCTGCTCAACCAACATCCCATCCATGCTCCTAGACTATAAGAAATTGAAAGAGAATAAATGTAAAAGTGATTGGGCTCTGAGATTGCATATGTAGTGCCATATAGGTGGTAGGAGGGAAAGGAAATATTGCAGAACACATTGTTGTACATGGACCACTAGATGTAAAGTGAAAGCATGTTGTTTCACTAGAGTGGTGTGCTGAGCTGAGTGTTTATATCAAAAAGAATCTTTTTTCAAATGAAGGAAAACTAGAGATGCTGCAGCCACGTTCCAGATCTGGGCTTTGTAGATCAGATTGCTTGGACTAGTTTAAACTTGCGTAACACATCTAAATTAAAGGCTTTCGTGTATTTGTGTGCATGCAAAGACATACAGCACTCTTCCTGCAGTACAGCTCATCAGGTTAGAACAAGACTTCCTGCTGTTAGAAACTTAGCATCTGGGAATATAACATACTCATTACAATCTCATGCATGACAAAAATCAGTAGCTGCGTAGAAGAAATCAGAATAGATGGGCAAGGTTAGGATTCAGGACTGTGCTTGATAACTGTCCTTACTGCTTCAACTGCTGTTGTGATTTGTCTTGTGTTTCCTTCTCAGAAGTTGCCATAACACAGGAATGCCGGATTCTGCCACACAGTGATTAAAAAAATGCCACTCCTAGAGTAGTTTTACTTGCAATTAAAAGCACTCAAGTTATCCAAAAGAAAGCCCAAAAAGTGCCAATCTATATAATATATTTTAAAAAGAGAAGAAAAACATTTTCTAAATGTCACCAAGAAAATCCTCAAAAATTGTCTTTCAACTTCTCCACTGCAATGCAATTCCCAGGACATCCTGTAAAGCCAATACCTTCTCCAGTGTAGATCCTTAATTTTTCTGCTGTGCACTATTTGTTTTATAGCAATAATATACAAGCAGAGTATTGACTGCTTATTGCCGCTTACTGTCGCTACCTTACTCACCATTGTTTGAGTCCTTTGTTGATTTTCATTCTGAGGAGAGTAGTAAAATGCCAGCAGCCACAACAAAGCATCTGGTTCTACAGTAGCCTTCAGTAATTCTTCTGCAGCAATATCCAGCCATTCTCCAAAACGAGCAACCAAAAACCATATTTCAAATAGATCAACAGAAGAACTGGAAAATAACCAAGATACAATTAAGTATTTCTTGGTTTTATCTTTTTTTAATGCCTAAAGTTAACTTCAAAGGGTGCTAGCATGAAAACAAAAACCCTTGAACAGATATTGCCTTTTTTGCTAAGCGTACAGCCATGTACTATTCTCTTATTTTAGTCAATCAAATGAGACACTCCCAGTGCTACTAACAGATTAACTTTGTCAATAGAACAGGCTATCCATAACACCAGTTTCTAATAAGCTGTGACAAAATACTATGTCTTAAAATATACAATGTAGAATTAAATCGTTTATACTCTCCATTTGAAGGATTTTCAAAACTTTAAATCATATCTCAAGTGTTACATTCTAACATATTTTCTCCTTGTATTGTCTTCTAATTTCTCTTTGTTGCTTTCCAGCATTATTTTCTGTTTTTTGGTAATTCATGAGGCATATTTAGGCAGACTAAATACTAAGTTTTCAGGGATATTAATCTCCTGATTCTTAAAATCCAGGTCCTCCTTAATTTTGAAGATATTTATAACTAGGTCACTCCAGTAAGAAAAATAAAGGTGAGAATGGACCACAGCTAATTTGTACATCTTTTTTACATCACTTTCTCTACATCTAAAGTTAAGGTAAGACTAAAGAAAAGAGAAATAACAGGGAGATACAAATCAACGGTAGGCATCTGTGAAGCAAAAAGTCAAACTGAGTGTGAATAGGACAGACAGAAAGATGGTTTGAAGGAGATTAAGAACCACGAATAATTATTCCTAATAAATTTGGCAAAATTTTGAAGAATTATATATTTTATTGCTGGGGACTCCGAGAGATGCTGCTTCCTAGGAAATTCCCCAAGTTCTTAGAAGTTTCAGGAGTTGATGAAGTTGTCTGATACCATCATATCATCTGAGGAACGTGGCAAGGGCATAGCTGGAATAAACTGCTTTATCTTTAAGACTTTCTGAAGAGGTGGGAGGTACAGTTTTATGGATGAAGGTGTGGTGCGTGCAGATAGTATTCTACATCTGGAATATACTGGTGATGTTGTCTACAGGTGTCTCAGAATTATTCATAGAATCATAGAACAGTTTGGGTTGGAAGGGACCTTCAAGATCATCTAGTTCCAACGCACCTTCCACTAGACCAAGTTGCTTAAGGCCCCATCCAACCTGACCTCAAACACACCCAGCAATGGAGCATCCACAACTTCTCCAGGCCACCTGTTCCACTGAATCAACACCCTTGTCAGGAACAACTTCTTCCTAATTTCTAATCTAATTCTGACTGGTCTTCCAGCATGAAGCCACTACCCCTCATCCTATCACTAAAAAGCCTCCNAAAAAGCCTCCTAAAATGCACACACACACACACACACACACACACACACACACACACACACACACCCTCCAGCTTTCCTGTAGGCCTCCTTCAGATACTGGAAGGCTTCAATAAAGTCTCCCCAGAGCCTTTTCTTCTCCCGGCTGAACAACCCCAACTCTCTCAGCCTGTCTTCATAGGAGAGATGCTCCAGCCTCAAAGATGATCAAACTCTGATCATCTTTGTGGTCCTCCTCTGGACCTGCTCCATCAAGTCCATGCTGTCCTTCTGCTGGGAGCTCAAGAGCTGGATGTGGAATTCCAGGTGGAGTCCCATGAGAGTGGAGTAGAGGGAGAGAATTGAGCCTGTAAATTGTATTGCCTATATGCCACAAAATCTCAGGGTCTCAAAATGCTATTCCTAGGACACAAATCCATCACATCGGTATTTTAGGATAAGCATGGTCACTGACATCAGACAGAAGAGGTTGGCATAGAGTCCTAGGGAGAAAATAGAGTACTGCGGCGTCTGGTACAGAAGTCACCATTGTTGATATGCTACAGCTTTTGGAGGGGCAGCAGCATGGCTCAGGCTTTGGGAACTAGAGATCTGCAACAAAACCTGAGACTAAAACTCCTTAGCTAAAGGAACAGGATCAGAACTGGTGAAGGCTTTGAAGACACTAGAATCTGGAAATGCAATGTTAAAAACCTTAAAAAAACCAAACAAATGTGATAGTGATCTAGGACAACAGCCCTCCCTTCATCAAAACAATCTGCTCATCTGACCATAATTCAATGCTGTGACAATATAAGTGGATAGGCTGGCTTTGAAAACTAGTGACTTACAATCAAACAAGAAATGTAATTAGAAGTTAATTACTCAGAAGAGATAACTATTCTTAGGACAATATTGACAGTATTTATGACTGAAATGCTCATAGCTCAAAGGGTAAATACAAGTCCTTAAACTTGGTGCATTAAACTAATTTTAATAAGTACTTAGCAGAATAGGATTTAATTCTTGCTTAGGGAACCTAGCCACTGCACTTACAACTCACCAAAATTTTTTTTATACCATCACAGAAGCTGAGTTGGAGTCACACACCCTCCACTTCTGCCACCACTGCAGTGTATGACTGCTCTGTAGTGGCACCTATGTCAATGGCTCCACTGCCATTGCCAAAAGTAGCCCTTCACTTTTTCTGGGACTTACCCCCTGCAAAACATACATCAGTTGATTTGTGGTTTAAAATGTCATGTAACATTTGCTGTCCACTGAGACAACCACGTATAATAATAAGTAATGGCACAGAATAAATCTGTTGATTAGAAGCACACAGAAAGCAGCTTGCTGTGAGACTTACTTTTGATGTAGAGTAAAACCACTGAAAAACAAGCTATATAAACAGAGCACAGACTATAAGAAACAAGAGGATATGCTGTATAGTAACAATTTTTGCTCCTGTTTATCTTATCAAGTAGAAAGGATGCAGAATCAGGAATAAAGCAATAAAAGAAAATTGAATACAATTTCCTCATGGATATTAGTATTCAAAAACTTAAGCCAGATCCGTTTTCTTTGTAACTGAAAGGCATTAGGTAGAAAACATGATTGTTGCATGAGTTCTAAAGGAAGTTAAGAGGATATTCTGGCAAGTACAATACTATTCAAACTAGCAAAGGTGGAAAAAGACAATACAAGCCAAGAAAGGGCTAGGCAACAAAAGCAGAACAGACATGATTCTATTATTGTAACACGTTATGATGGATGGTATTTGTTTTATTTGTTTGTTCTAAGTTTAATTTACACGTTTCTTTAAGAAGCCAGCGTCAGCTACTGGTCACACTCCCAGGGTGGAAAGATTTGACAGAGTTCAGGGGCGAACAGGCAAGATACAGCACTGAACTGCAGCTCTTAAAGAAAGCGAGAAGCTTCCAGCAGAAAATCTGGCTTCAGAGAGAACAGCAAAAAGCTTTTTTCTGCCACTTGACAACAAAGATAAGTCTCCATGGGTTAACTGAAACCAAGCACAGATGCAAGCATCTGTCTTCCAGACACAGGGGGACAGTTGCATATCTTGTTTCATAAGTCTACCTGACCTAGGCATTATATGTTTCAATTGATATATTTCAGGTTTTGAACCAAAATTAAATTGGTTTCTCTGAATTTAAACGCTTTTCAACTTTCTTTGGAAAGCTCACTCTCAGATAAGATCTAACCAGACTCACATCCAAGCTCTAAATAAGTCAGGTCTCACCATACACCTGATAAGAAAACACGCCAGGGCAGTAAGAGATAGAGACTTCCCTCTTTTCATAATGTCTTAGAGCATCTACCACGAAAGCAGAATTCATGTAGACAAACACTATAATTTGTTACAACAACTATTTGGACAAGAAACACTAAGGGCAACAGGTCAGAAACGTGGTGTCGGCTTAAAGAGTAATACAGCAAACAACGATACTGCACTCTAGCAGCCATGCCTTTATGAAAAAAAAAAAGGCAACAAGTTTGAAGTTAGGGTGTTTGCACAATCCTGCAGAAAGGAAATACAAGCTCCTTCTTAAAACAGTACTGGTCACATCAGGCTCCTTCTGATACTAGCTTCTTTTCTGGTTGGAAGAGTTCTCTTGTTATTCAGTCCAGAATCAGTTTTAAAAGTTTGAGGGGAGAAATGGGAAAGTAGGCATTTCTATTACACAGCTTGCTATTTGCTGAAATGAAAAGGAATGACAAGGTTTCATTTACTCAGAGGTTTATTGGCCAGGTCTATAGCTGCTACAAAGTTCAGGTTCAGTAAGTAATCTAAGTCCTATTCTCTAAAACAAAGATCTATTGGAGAATGAGAAGAAAATGATGAAATGTAGCCACTGAAGATTTCAAATGACAGGACTTTTCACAAATTAACATATGCAAAGGACAAAACATTAGAAAACATAATACTGCTTACCTAATATTTGCATCTTCTACTAATGCTTTGAGCATATCCGAAATATGTTTCAAGTGTTGAGACCAGTGCGTAGTTGGCAGTTCTGAGGAAGGAGGAATAAAAACAAAACTCTTAAAATTCTTGTCTGTCCAACTAAAACAGAACGGTGACATGAACCATATTAAGCTAGCATTAAAATTTGTGCAACTCGGTTCAGCTAACACAGAGCATTAAAAAACTCATTTTAAATTTAATTTTAAAATTTCCCAATTTTCAACAATACCTGTATCTTGGTTTCTTAGAACAATTCATTGACAGAGCCATGTTAGTAAGTACAGCTAAGAATATTTAAACAAGCTGATGGGCCCTTGTTTAAATGCTACTTCAGTATTAATATATCATCAGTGGAGTAACATTCTCAGATGTTCTTGTACAGAGCTGAAATTATTGCTCATGAAAAAACTGTACCATATTTAGCAGTGACTTCCTGATCTATAAAAATGGGGAACCTGAAATGCAACCCTCGGTATCAGCAGAATTCAAGCTTCAGAGACAAATGGCAAGGCTGTTTCTTACAATATAGATATGAAAATTTTCATAACAACAGTAACTAGTATTACAGAATAAGAATATTTAGTGTTTTTACAAGCTCAGTAACTTGTCTTCGTTCCTACAAAATTATGCACTCTTTGTTTGTTATTCGCTTCTGATTTAGATTTCTTGGTTACATTGGTGTTATTGTTACATAAGAATTAGATGTTCCTGCAAAAAAATATATTAAAAGAATATTATTAAAATCGCTATGTTAAGATAGCCTATTTAGCAAATGGTAGAATTTTGTCTTCATTCCTTTTAAAGTTGTTTGAAAATATATACAGATCATGCAGATTGGCTAATGCTGCAAATATTTAATAAAGAAACTTACCAAAAGGACGTCTGAGTAAAGCTGTTACAAGACGCTGGTGATGGTAAGGGAAGTAGGCCTTCAGTGGAAATTTATGCTAAGATACAAAATCACTATTTTAAGAACTTTCTGGTCAGTTTTCATAACAAATCCACAGTGAATAATTTATTTCTAAGGTAGTAATTAATAATACAGACTCAAGCAGGAGAATAGAAAACTAACGTTACACTTAATTTTAGTATTTTGCATAAAGAAAAAGGGGGATATTTAGGAAAAGCTTGCTTAGAAAAAGTAATTATTTATGAATTTTTAAAATACGTACGTTAAAAACATTTGGAGTATGAACGAAATTACATCTTAATATTCCTAGGCTTTTTCACTGTAATCACAAAGGTCTTTTAATATTCAGAGATTAAGAGAGACACTAACTAGTTTCGTTTCATTTTACAGTGTAAATCAGTCCACGAATTATGTTAAACAAGAACTAATCTCATGTACAAAATCTGAGAGTATGATGTAGATTATTGCCTTCAGTTCAATAATGGAAACCTAAAATTGTCATGATTTGATTCAGCACAAGGTAGGGTAGTCATAAGTAACAGACTTGTCCTCTAGTTATCGGGGAACATGTGATTTGTATTCTGTGACCATTGCTCCTTCTGCAACTGAGGCTAGCGGCAAAATATCTTCAATCTTTTTCTTCTACAAACATCTACTCGGTCATACCTAATGTGCAGCATGCTCGTGCAAGTGTAACATGAAGTCCGTTTGAGATGGATTGAAAACTGGCTGAAGGGCCAGGCCCAGAGGGCCTGTGATCAGTGACACAAAGCCTAGTTGGAGGCCAGCAACTAGTGGTATACCCCAGGAGTGAATATTGGGTCTAGTCCTATTTAACATATTTGTTAATGTTCTGAACAATGAGGCACAGAGTTTACTCAGCGACTCTGCTAATAACACAGAACTGCAAGAAGTGGCTGATATGCCAGAGAGTTGAGCTGCCATCCAGAGGGACCTTGCCAGGTTGGAGAAATGGGCTGACAGGAACCCATAAAGTTCAACAAGGAGAAAGTATAAAGTCCTGCACCTGGGAAGTAACAGCTCTGGGCACCAGTACATGCTGGGAGCCAAACAGCTGGAAAACAGCTTTGCAGAAAAGGACCTGGTGGTCCTGGCAGACACCAAGTTGAATATGAGCCAAGAATGTGCTCTTGCCGCAAAGGCAATGAATAGTACCTTGAGCTGCGTTAGACAAAGGATTGCTAGCAGGTATGGAGTAGTATGTCCAGTTCTAGGCTATTCAGTACAAGAGAGACGTGGACATACTTGAGAGAGTTCAACAAAGGGCCACAAGGATGATTAGGGGACTGCAGCATCTCTTCTATGAGGAAAGGCTGAGAGCCTTCCAACCTCAACCACTCTATGCTTCTGTCATTTCAGTCTTTAGGTCTCCATACCAATGACCTTACAACTCTTTCGTCTCCTTTTTTTAAGAATAAGACAGTACCTAGTAAATAGATCATCTCTTGGAACACACACAGACCGAGAACACAGACTGCAAAATGTGATACATCTCTAAATTCAGTGAAGACCATATTTAGTAACTCATTCCTTTTGGAATATACATGCATGCATCTTACAAACAAACAGAATGGCACATTCTCTTACTAATTTTTTGTTGTTCTGTAAACAGCAGTTAACTGAAATTACAGGACACCAACATATTCAGTATTCTTAGACTGCTATGTATCACTGGTACGGTAAGACTCTAAAAGTCTACTTGTCAAATGGAATTAGGTTAATTAAAAATTAGTAGTCCCTACACTGAAGTATGTGTGTAGCCAATTAGCTTGCACCAAAAATCCTCATGAAAAAGCAGCCATGACACAGTTAATGGTAGCCAAGACAACCCACAGCATGAGTTACACATGAAAACAGTAACATAAATGCAAACCGGTCTTCCGCACACTGTTTAAATAAAGCAAAAAATGTTTGCTTCCTATCATAAAACCACAGCATTTTAGGCAGCTCTTTCCTTACATAAGCCATCACAAAGTGCAAAACAAGGTATAAAGAGACAGAATGAGTTTGTATGTGTCTGGTTATAATAATAACCATGGTGTGTAACAGGAAATAAAAGTCGAACACTCGGTTAATATATTTATCCAGCTATTTAAAACGAAGTTCCCAGGTGAAAACAACTGACAATTCTGAAATCATCAGGGAGAAATAATTCTGTAGAAAAGTATAATTTCCATCAAATAAAAACATAAGTTTCACAGATTTATAAGCAACGTGACCCAAATATCCTTAGGTCAGCTTTCACTACCATCACAAGCTTGAAGAAAATCTACTTGTACAAAACACGGACAGGATTATCCTTAGAGTGATCTCAGTACACCCATTCTTAAATTTCTTATTCAATGACTACAGAAATGATCATTTTCTTCCTAAGTAGGTTTAGACCCCATGTTCCATTTATACCTTTTTCAGTCTCCCAAATCATAAAGGAAACAAGACTACTTCTAAACCCTGTGGCACTTACTTGTTCACACTCTTCAGCTTTTTTCTGTCAAACCTTCTTCACTCTAAATGGTCTACAAAGTTACTAGCTAAGATATTGTCAGCTATTTCTGACAGCTACCATACTGCAAGAGAAAATTGTTCTCTTACTTTGTGAACCTGTACAACTGCCAAATATGACCTGGTTGTTTTGGAAAAAAAAAAATAAATAAATAAAAAAATCGAACACTTCTGTTTTCCTAGCCTTTTTTCAGTTAACTTTACTATAAATTCCTAAGGTCTCAGATGACCCAGTCAGAAGCCACTTCATCCTCAGTCATTAATAGTTTTACCATTCCTCTGTGAAATGCTAATGGAGCACACAAGGGTCTGTCCAAAACATTCAGATACCACAAAGATGGAAATCTTATGAATATATGTAATACTGCTGTGACAAAAAAAACATGATCTGATTGATTTAAACAAAGTTTAGGAAGCAGTCTATGCCTGCATTTTTGTATATCAATTGTTGGTTAACACTACGGTTGATTCATGAAACAAGGGATTTTAAATTCTAATACTGAAGATAATATCTTAATTAGAGCCCCCTGAATTAAGCTGTACACAAGTTAAATGGAGGAAACAACATTTAAAAACGTTTTTTAAAAGTGGACAATAGTCCATGTTGCAATGCCAGCAGGCGAAGGGCTTTCACCCTGAAGCAAAAGCATCACTTTCACAACAGGATTAGCTCTTGGGTATCTGATGAGCATGAAATATTTGCTTGTGTTCTCCACCCAACCACTCCCCACCTGGGGCTGTACAGTGTGCTGCTGCCATGCATGAAATTAACATGCACAGCACCTATATATATCAAGTGAAACAGCTGCAGTTTCATCCTTAATTCATAGTGCCTGAAAGGAGAAGATAGATTCAACCGCACTGCTAATTAAAGGCCAGTACATCACAAGTTCCAAGGAATCCCAAAATTCTCTTAACTATCACCTCCACAGAAGGATGCAAAAATCAAAGGAACTAGAAATTTTCTTAAGTCTAAAGTGAAAGCTATTAAATGATAGAATGCTTTCCAAACTTTATCGTATGATTGAAATTAAACAACCAAACAAAATGGTCAGGATGTGAAATGACATTGTTGTTTGGGAATCTGAAAAGAAGTTTGCAACCTATAAACAAGGCATGACTTTTTTATATCTCCATTTTGAAATTCAAAAATGAGAAATTGATCCTGCTCTTGTTTGAATCAATACATAGAAAAAGTCATTCTCCTTAATTCAGTTCAGTAAGACCTGTATAAAAATCTGTGCAGCGAAAGAGATGCTAAGTTGGGAAATCTCAAGCTTCAGGCTGAGGAAACATTTCTGAGAGGCTACTGTTGTAGACCAGAAACTGAAATCAGCATGTATTCTGTCTTTTAAATTCTGAACAGACAAATCTTACTATCTGGTACCCTCCTTACAATTTTTGTAACAAATGGGGATGATGTTATTATCTCTGTTTCAATTATTATCAGAAATCTGCTACTGTAAAAGAAAAAGACATCTAAAATTTTTCACGAATGATCATGATCATGTCCATTATACAGGCAGAAACTTCAGCACTAGGGCAACTGGCCCTGTGAAAATCACAGTTTAGATTGGAGGATTACTCAAAGAAACATTAAGACATAGATCCTGACTAACCTGCTTGTTTTCATTCTGAAGAGCCTGAAGGAATAGCTGTGTAAACACTTGTATTATGGTCTTGACTTCTGAAGTTCCATCGGTTTCCATCAGTGCATTCCTAAGCATTGGAAAGTGAGATAATGACAAATCAGATAATTAGTCTGTCACACAACTGCTAAATGAAATGAAGAATAAAAAGGTACAATCTTCATATGCTGTAGATTCAAGCTATGTCTAGGCTCATTATGCCAGTGTGGAAACTGACAGAAATGATAACTTTGCAGGGTTTTTTAATGTCATTTCTACTTTTAAACAAAGACATACACAGCTCCCACAAATAACCTAGATTTAGTAAGGTACAATATACATGCACACCCACAAAATTTACCCTACTGATAGAGGGGAAAAAATGTAAAATTATAAAAGAAACTACCACAATTTTATTAGTCAAATTTGGCATCTGAGCAACTGAACATGCTTGCAGTAAAATATACTGTAGTGCTTTGTGGGACTGCTTCCCATAGGCCATGTCAAATTAGAGAGAAAGTACAATCTAGTACAATATCCTGGGACATGGTACCTGGAGAAAAAAAAACAAAAAAAAAAGAAAAAAAATAACCCTCTTGACTTAAAGTGTTAAATATAACACTCCTGCTGGAGCCAGGGAAACAAACCAACAATATTTTTTTATCAAATTTGAAGTTACATATTCAAAAAAAACTACACAAGGAGACATCTTAAATATTAAATAATACAGCTGCTGTTGAATCTCTGCGACTCCTGAGAGGTCATTAAACAATGAATCAGCAGCACAAACAGAAATGAGTGCATACCAAAAACGTACTTTAGATCAGTAACTGCTACAGATTTAATTAGAGACCAATGCATTTCTTTCAATGGTGAAATCATAAAATTCATTCTGGATGTTCAGGAATGTGAACGCTTTAACTGGCCTTCCATAGGGCACAATGTAACCTTGAGCTAATGGAGCAGAAAAACACATGGGCAGTGAAGTGTAATTTTCATTCTCTCATTCAACAGACATGTAACAGTAAGAAAAAATTTTCAAAAGTAAGCTGCCACTGAGATACGTTTTTTATTAGAGAATTGTTTTGGTCTGTCCACAATGATTTAAAAGATAAGAACAGCTAACATATTACTGTAACAGAGAAACCTCACAAAACTACAGGCAAATATAATCACTAATATAAACACAATAAATAGTACACAGAAACTCAAGACAATCTAGGTATATGTTAGTCACTACATTATCGTTGTACCAAAACTGTGTTACAAAGGACTGGAAGCCCCCATGTGGCAAACAATATATATTGCTTCGAAGTAATATTAATACATTCGAAACAAAAGTCATCATTAACAGGCAGATCAATAATGTAATGCCATTAAAAGCATATCTGATACAGATCCCAAAGACTATTAGCACAATGTAAAGGAGGCTACCATGGTAAGGGCAAACGCTTTAGCTACATTCCATCTTCATGCTGGCATAGGCCAAGCCATTCCAGCATTTATAATCAAAATCATATTTCAACCACAAATCTCTACTGAAGTGGAGATTTGCAAAAACAAATTATAAATTTTAAAACCTAAATTCAATGTAGCCATCTGTATTCATGATTACGATAATGTAACTTTTATGTGAAGTTCACAAGACTTTGAACATTTTTCATTATTGGCAGTATGTTACAAAGAAGGAGACACTAAGGCAATACAGGTAAAGAAAAAGACATGCTGAAATTATATTACATCCCAGATTATAATATTTCTTCATCTAATGAAGAAAACCTTAATATTTAAACTAATAATTTGAAACCCTTCCCACCATAATTTCAAAACTTACTTGAAAATTTCATTAACAATTCTGAAAATGGCAGGATGTCTTGCTGCTTGTGGCTGTCAAATAAGTGGAGGAAAATTAGTCATTAATAAGAAACAATTCAAACAACTGCCACTATGATTTACAGCTTAACTCATGGATGTTAATATACTGCAATTATTCAACTGCAAATCTCAGATCAACTCTTACTAATCCCTCAGATTTTCTCAGGATTAGGTTCTTCAAAGTATCTACATCAAAGTCATGGTTGGAGATCTGTGTGATACCAACCAGGCTAAACAGCTGATAAATAAACACCTGGGATCCCAAACGCTTTATGACGATGATCACTAAAAACACTGAAGGTGGCAGATAGAAAGAACTGGTTGTTGCATGTAATTGCTAGAGGCAAGAGACAGGGAGCAGATTTACAAAAAGTTTTTCTCTTCTCTCTACAGATAATCCCTTTTGGATGTGTGTAATTTCAGAAATTAAATTTAGTTTATTGCCTTTGTCTTTAATACTACCACACACATTTTGGTCCAAGAGATTTTTCCATAGTATTAACTTCTGTGAATTTCAGTTGTTAGTACAAGCTGAGTATCTCAGTGTACCAAAATGTTTGGGGTTTTTGTGCTTTTTTTTTAAACTAAGAAAGCTTTCTATTATGCTGGAAAGAAAAAAAAAATCACTAGTATAAAAAATACTTTCTAATCTCATTCTTAAATTCTAGGACTTATTAGGTTTTTATAGAGCACCAAGAATAAAAAAACTACTTACACATTTTCCAAAGTATATTTGCCTAAGTTATCAACCATATTCAGGCTTTGTGTTTCTGAAGTTAGCATCTGAAGATTTGATAAGAATGTAACTCTTGAACAATATACAGCAATGCATGTTTAATTAAATACATTCTAAAAACTTAAGGATGCATGGAAGAAACATGGTTTTTAAGTGGCATTTATTGTAACAGCTTTAAGTGCCTGACAAACTATTCCAAAGCAAACGTCTATGTGTTTGTTTCAAGCTAAAAAGTACCAAATAGAATAGACCTTTTTCTCCTCTTTCACTGCACACAGGCAGAATGAGAACTTTTACATCATCCCTATATAATAATCTCAGAAAATAAAGCGACAGCTTTTCATACAAACTGTCTAGAGAAGCTCCTTGTTTCTCATAGCTGTCTTTGCCAAACTGAAAATGCTAGGAGGCACCTCATTTTCGTCTCGTCAGAGGGCTGCAGGCAAGCTGTCCTGTTGAACGTCTGCCATCTAGTGTCCTAGAGCACTTAGAGCCGGCTCTTTGGGCATGTGAAGAACAGCATGCACCTTGTTGCAAGGCTGGTCTCCAAACTTCCACTACTAGGGGGAGAAAAACACTTGTCTGGATGAGATATAAAAAAAGACACACGTTTGACGCTCTCTTTCTTTTTTTTTTTTTTTTCCCCGAAAGGAAAGCTTGCAATAGATGGTATCGAGGGGAGCCTTCCAACCCCAACCATTCTGCAATTTGTGAAAACCATGTAAAGTGAAAAGTGAGCTGCTCAGTGCTGCGGGCTAAACGGTTGAATTCAGCCATTTCTCCATGGTCTTTGCAGACACTCTACCTACCTTTGCACAAGTACTTCTATGACTATGTACCAACCCACTGCTGCTTAAGACGAGTTGAATAAAAACTGGAAAGGGTCCATCAGCACATTGCCATGCATAGCAAAATCAAATCATAGCTCTTTTGAACAAGACCAAAATACACGTGCTGTACGAAGCAATGCAAAATCCAGCTTTCCTGCCCTGACAGCAGCAATCTGCAGTACTTACCACAAGGAATCACAGTTAACAGCTCCTAGTATTTAATCTACACTACTGAAATTAACATGAATTTCATCACTGGTATTCAAAAGTGAAAGCATAAAAAAAACCCCAACAATAAACCAACCCTAAATCCCGCTGCTATCTAATCCCACAAGATTTTGATCAGTGGACTGCATGGAATTAATTTGCAAGCAATCAAAGAAAGGACGTTGTAGCAGCGCAAAAGTCTCCAAGACAATTTGAAGATGTGCGTGTTGTGTAGCAGGACTAGAGAAGGCAGCACAGCTTTCCTCTGGCCACCAGCAATTCTGGAGTTTGGGAGGAATTCTGAATTTCAGCAGAGATTCGCATAAGGTTTTCACATTGTGACATTATCTCATTTTTAAAAATAAAAAGGCATTTTTGATTTTAATCATCTTGCCTGCGACTATGCAATATTTTTCACAGAAAGCTCAGAAAACCTGACATACTCTCTAGCAGAAGCTTGTTCTATCACTTTCAAAACACGTACAATACATACAGCACAACACACACTAAATCAAAAAAGATCCAAACACAGAGAATTGGAGCGGCACATGTGATACTATGATTGCATATTATAAGAATGTGTGCCTTTTCAGACAAAAAAAACCCAACCAAAACCCACAAAAACACTGGGATTTTGGAAAGAAATGAAATAGGAAAGCCATACTGTAACCTAAAGTATCACATACACAAGTTCTATAGAACTACACTACTTTTGTATCTGCATTATCAGAAAGAAGAATCCTAAACAACTCTTTTCTAATATTAATCCAGAATTGAATAAAGAAATAAGAAAAAAAACATTTGTATCTACAGGAAGCAAGTAAACAGCCTAAAGAGGAACAGACTAATAATCACATGCTGCGTTTTATTCACATCACAGAATGCTCTGTAACAACTGCAATTACGAGTAAACACAGGGAAACAAACTGTGCCCAGGATCACACAGCAACAGATTCCAGGTGATAACACCACAAATACCAGTTCTCTTGACATCCAGACTCAACATGGAATTAATTGGACACAACACTTCTACAGTTAAACACACCTAGCTTTAAGAAACTACTACATTGACTATTTCACATGTTGTGTCTATTTCCAAAATGTGTATTTACTTGTATTCCTGAATTTTATATTTACCAGTTAAATATGAGAAATGTCACTAAATTTTTTCTTTTATCAAGTGCCAACAGTATTTTTATTTTGAAGCATGCATTTATTTTGAAAGCACAAACATCTTCTCACAGTGCTTTAAAAAGCTCTTGAATTCATCAACACTATGAGTAAATTAGCATGTACTATTTCAAAACACAGGTTTTGAAGATGGGCAAATACTGTGGGAACGAATCAGAACTTGGCTGGAATGTAACACAACACGGGAAAAAGCTTCTCGTTTTTTCTCTCTATCCTTCCTCCTTTCTTCCTCCTTAATGCCTGTTCCTTTGGAGTAGCTCCCAATGAAAGGTGAGCGTGGATCCAGCTAGAGTCAAAACCTGGGGACAAGGCACAGCAAGAGGGCAGTGCAAGGGCATGGGAACCAGAGCAGTCTCCAGCTTGGTATCCTGTCAGGCAATACAAGAGTCACCAGATCACCCATTAAAACTGTATTTGCTCTGTAACGCTGAAGCGAAAATAACAGAGAGGGAGGGAGACCCCACAGCTCCCATAACCGCAGAGCACAAGATCATTTCAATGCTGGGAAAGCTGACAAGGTGGGAAACCAAAACGCAGCAGTAACAGATGGTTTATGAAGGAGAAGCCAGCATATTTTAAACCCTCTCAACATACTGCACTTTTCTTGCAACATAACTTTGAAAAAACTAAAACTCCTTTGGAAAGCTATCTAAGAACTAAACATAAACCATCATTGGCATTGATTCATTCACATCTTTTTTTACATACGTGTGCCTTAAAAATTTGTTTAGATACCTATCTAAGCATTTCTGGTAAAACATAAAATCCTAATGCGTGCATTTATTTAAATTTTAGTTGTTAACACACACGCGTACAAACCTTAAAGTTACGACAGAAAGTAATACACCCACTTACTCACCAGATTCTGAAGAAGCTAAAAGACCATTTGTGATGCTAACTTCACTGGTTTGTATTACTTCTGAATAACTACAGAATTTCCAATATTAATTCTAGTTTAACCCCAAAACCACAACTCTAACAGCATATAAAATACAAGTTATTCAACCACCACATGACAAGTACTCTCGGAATTAAAATAAAATACTACTGCATATCAGTTTCTTTCATAACAGAAGCACACTGGTTTACATCTATCTGGGTACCATAGACCTCTATGAGGTTTATTTACACTTTGGTTACTGTATCAAAATATTTTATTTAGACAAATGACTCTGATAACATAATTATGAAAAAGCTTATTTGAATTTACTTCTTATCATACACTTTAATCCAATCACTAATATATTTCTGCCTATTTGTACGCTAGATGCTCTCTTCCAAATAGAAAAAATGTTTTGTCTCATGATTTCACTTTTTATTACCACATCCATAAGGCCAACAGAGGTCACATCCTACAGATCCCATAATCTCACTGCCAAAAAAATTCATACCCATATTCCCAAACAAAAATTCAAATATCTTTCAGGCAGCCTAAATGAATCATACTGTTGGATTCAAAGTGCTCACTGATCTGATATCACACAAGTACCTTTGTAACACCATGTACAATCTATAGAAAATACCATTAAATATTTCAGAATACAATTTCTGGATGAAATCTCTCTCTTCTATATTGCCTTTCTGAAGCTTCTCATCCTGCTGTTTTTATAATTGGTACTTCATCTCCCACTTATGCACCCTCCTTCTTATCATGCCTATCAATCAAAAATATCCTTCTGCCAACTGCTCTTTCCTCTTTATTCATTTCACTCCTTGTCCACAGGATGTCCCCTCTAAACCAGGATTCAAAGCTGCAGCACTAGCCTTTCCACTCTGTGAATATCTTATTCTGAAATCATAAAGTCTGAGGAGCAGAAGCAAGTAAGGACAACCTAAGCATGCTAGCACAGTAACATTCCACTTTTTTTCAGGGATCAGGATGCAAAAACAGGGTAAAGATGAACACTGCTAATAAACAACAATAAACCAATAATTAAAACAAAGGTTTTACTTCTTTTTGTGTATAACCTAGATATTTTAATTCTTTCCCTCAGCCACATGTAGTACCATATACTGTATTCATCTCACAGCGCATCTGACACAGATAAATTAGGCACAGACCTTAGAGACAGCATCGTCTTCTGGAGTGCACAGATCTCTAGATGACATATGAACTGTTGTTGATGTCAAGCATTTATGAGATTTGCAAGTATTATGACGGATCTTTAAGATAGACATTTGTGGATTCAATTACAAAGAAAGACTCTCTCAAGGTATCACTCTTTTCCTGTCTAGAATACATCGTCTGTGAGATGTTTCAAGGGCTGAAAATAAGATACCACACGCCATTTTTAGTTCTATTTTATGAAACGTATAATTTAAGTGCATAGCACACATGCTATTTCACGCTGTAATTAGCAATTAAATTTACATCTAGTGTTGAAAACTAGCTCATTTTTTTTGGAAAAGC
>VWZK01019106.1:17565-30258 GCA_013396935.1 Baryphthengus martii | reverse complement strand
TTGTATCTTGTTTTCTCATAGGAAAGATTTTTAGTGCACTGTGTAACACTGCATTTGAAAACAAGTATTACAGATTAGCAAGGGCTTTATATTAAGAATTTTGTTCAGATTTCCAACAAAGCCAAGTAACAAAGCAGTCCATAATAAAATAATCTACAAGGAATTTTAATTGTTTAAACTGCTAAATTCCCAAGAGCACACAGTTTGAAGTGAAAATAGATTCAAATCTTTCCTGGTCAAAGTTTATAATTTTAGGTACTCAGCACCTCCATCAGCCAAATTCTCATCTCCTCATCCATTCTTCCTCGCTGGATGAAAATCTTTTTTCTCCCCTATCAATTCAGTGTAAACCCTACAAATTTAGTGATATTTGTAAGACTCGAGATTTGCCTTTGCATTAGCAAGTTGTATGACACATGTCAGCCATTTCCCTCAAATACGCTGACGTATTTGGAAACTGTCACTTTACAAGCATGAAAGAGCAGTATCAAATGTACTGTGAGTTGCACATACCAGTAAGGAGTCTTTTATGACACAAGACACTTCTTCTAGTGAATTCAATTCAGTGGAAGTCAGCTCATCTAAAAGATACAAGGTCGCTCTTTCAAGGCTTGGTAAGTGACGAAGCCAGAGGCTGAAGACAGCTGATTCAGGGAGGGAGATCTTCTTCCTGGTTTAGACAGAAAAAGACTGTTTTCCCTTAGAACGTGGAAGGAAGGCAAAAATGTACTTTTTTTTTCCATTGTTTTAAAAAATAAGACATAAATATCAACCTGAAGTAAGAAAGGGAAAATCACGCTTACAGAACTTTGTTAAATATCAAGTAACAATGGCAAATAATAACAGGGAATTGCTGTCATCTTACCACATTTTTAAAAAACTAAAACTTTGGTTACGATGAGTCCTGGCAAATGGGAACAGAAAGTTCGAGTCTGGAGCTACCTTCCTCTCTAAAGAACCGTCCTGCCCCACACTTGCGCTTTCAAACCCACACTGCTTCCTGCAGACCGGTCTGCTCAGAAAGTGTCAGCAGCTGACAAGTAAGCAGGGAGGTCCTGGATAATATTACTGCTGGCTAAATTAAAGCCATACCTGTCTTTGCAAGCTAAAAAAAAAAAACAAAGGAAAAAGAAGTAGAGGTAGTCTTCAGCCCACCAACACTGACCAGAACCTTTTAAAAGATAAACGGTTAAGAAGCTAATTATCTCTTTACCTACAGCATTCAGCTCTAGCTCAGCTGAGTATAGTGCTGTATCACTAGGAAATAAAAGGCAACACTAGGAAATAAAAGGCAACGCTGCAATTTGTGTGGACCACTACAAATCAAAACATACTAAAGTAACCACTCAAGAAGAAGAGGGATCACCGCACAATATATCCTGGAATATTTTTGCAGCTATCATGATAGTCACAAATGAAAAGGTTAGAAACAAAAAATACGTAACCTTTTGTCAAAGGTCCCGCAAAAGTCACTTAGTCAAGAGCCATATGAACTGAATTATTTTTACTCATGGTGATAATCAAGTAGCTCAAAAGTTAAGCAAAGGGACATTTATTTCAGTCAGAAGAACCTTTTATGATCATCTAAAGATTCAGACTCACTATGAGGTGACAAAAGCAGACTGAGCAGCAGCTAATGGACTTACTGACATCAGTATAGACCAACTATGCCGAACCCGGAGCCTTCAGCAGAGCGATATAACCACCTTCATTTGAGCAACTCAGAAATTACGATGGTTGGTCAGTACAGAGGAAGCAATTAAAACTTTGATTACAATGGAGCAAATTGGTAATTAAGGTAAAGTGTTCATAAAGGTCCTTTTCTAGTATAAAAAAAACCCCAAATCATAATTGTTTATAGCACAGCCCCTCAGCTACAACTTGAATACAGCAACTCTCAAACACACACAGGCTGTGCTTTCCCCGATGTCTCTCCTTCCTTCACAGTCTTCCTGATGTCTAGCTTTACTTAGCTGGTTTTCCTCCACAGACTGATTTTATCAAAACAGTGGTTTTAATGGCAACAACAAAAAAAAAAAAAGGAAGGATTTAAAATCTTGAGAACCAATTTCGCAGAAAAAAGAAAAGAGAAATATGGAAATACTCAAGGATCTATCTTGTGCACAGAAAAATAAAGGTGGCTGTCAAAATGTCAAGCTAGAAAAGTTGACACATTTATTTGAAAGGTAAATAATAGTTCTATGAAAAGTGATATCTTTCACAAGATTCCTAAAATCTATTGAAGACTTTACCCTCCACTTTTTCTCTAAAGTGCTAAAAAGTTCCAGTCAGTATTTAAAGCAGTTATGATTTAAACTTATACGTCAGCAACATAAAATTCTGCTTTGGCCTACAACCTGAACTCTGCTATTCAACTGCAAGGGAAATATTTTACTAGAATGTACAGTGCATTCAGCATACAAGCCCAGAGAAAAGACCTCTAATTGAGTTAATAATCTTTACGAAACGAGCATAAAAACAATACAGACCATGCTACTTACTTCAAAAAGGCCTCATTCACAGCCTCCAGAAACTCTGAACTGAGAATTTCTTTTGATGCACCTCCATGGTAAAGAAGGAGAGTTTCCAGCAACGGAGTTAGATCAGGCAAAGTAACAAGAGGGAGACAGAAAAGAGACGTAGCATTTACACGATCAGCTGAAATTCTGAGGGAAAAATAAATACAGTTCATATTTCAGAAAAGTCAAAACTTTAATTTCTAGACTGATAAGGTAAAAGAAGATTAAATTAATTACATAGGGTTCAAAGTAAGATATGCATCCCTAACTGCAGGAAAACTTTATCGGAACAACTGTTGACATGTCATTCATTACATATTGCCTGAAGAATCTTAAGGATAGTGGTCAAGAAAAACTCAAATTTCTGAGTAAGTACCTAACCAAATATGCGTTTCTTACACTGACATCATCTCAGACGCTGTTTTACTATAAGAAGTGTTTCTGTAGGAATGGTAATTATTTGGCTGATATTTGTTGTGTGGCAGTGTTTTCTGGGATATACTTGCAAAATTCACAGACCTGAGACTCTTTAAATGAGTCCCCTTCACAAAATTCTGTTTCTAATTCGCTATCCAGGATTAGCAAGCTTTAGCAGTTTACTTTTAACTTGGGAAGAAACCCTGCAAAGGCAATTTTCTTCTGCTTCTACAGAATCTTCAAAATAAGTTCTTGAAGAATACCGCACAGTGCATTCCACTGTATGCAATGAATTTGCATAGGCATTGTCGTCTGTGTTGCTAGAAGCATCACTGAATGGAGAAATGAGAAAGGGTACACTTCGAACTGTAAGCTATGTTTGTCTCCGCAACTTGAAAAATAGCTGTATCTTGATTTCCATGCTCAAATATCCACCTAAGTTCAAAGTTTTCCTTTTCTCCTGATAGAATTCAGATATTTCGCTTCCCAAGTCTCATTAGCTTTTCAGCTAAGTCTGCTTCACACTGCTTTATAAAATACAGGTGTTTGTTTTCTACGTTGAATAAAACTTTGTGATGCTCCTCATTCACTGTGTCCATGATTTCAGAACTCAAAGTCAGATCTAAATTAATTCAGCTCATTTACTCTTTTTTTACACAAATACTTAGGTTCAAGAAGGAAGGGATAAAAATAACCAAGCTATTGGCTCATGATATAGGGAAGATACTCCAATCAGTCCCCTCTTTCCTGTAACTTTACAGGCTATGTGGTGTTAAATAGGTCATAAAACTTATTTCATTGTATCAGCAGTTTACACTTAACAACAAGTTGTAGAATTATAGAATTGTCAGGGTTGGAAGGGACCTTGAAGATCACTGAGTCCCAACTCAGTGATCTGCCATGGGCAGGGACACCTCCCAGTATGCATAGGAGAGTCATACTTTTAAATTAGAAGACACATTTGAGTATACACTCTACATTAAAAATATCTATCCTTATTCTTGCTTTTGTTTTTCAGCTGGAGTACACTTAATTTACATGTAACCAGAATGACCTACTGATATATTTGAATGTGGTAATTTTTCAAGTATTGACAAAAGACTATTCAAGGTCAGTGGAAAGGCACAAATTACACAGCAAAAAGGAACCATCACACCAAGAATAGCAACAACAGTAGCATTAGGCAAATATATTACTTTCTTTAAGGTCACAGGTTTTGCCTTAATCCACTGTATTTATGTGGTGTGGACGAAGATTATTTTTCTCAATGATTACATCTAGATATGCAGAAATATCCCACAACATTCCAATGGTGATTACTAGTATCTCCTGATAATCTGAATTGGAAATTTGGCCAGAGTACATCACAACAGCCTTCCTACTAACGTCCTCAGACTTTCATTCTTAGAAAACTAGGCCAAGAAAGCAGTTAAAGGGTAGAAATACTGTGTGCTTAGGTACACTTAAAATAGTTGTATATGAAACACACAATGTTGCCACAGTAGTGTTTGGTGCCAGATCAATAAACTACTGGAAGGAAAATAAGAGGGTTTTTTTAATAAGCATGGACAAATATTTTTAGTAACAAGTGCAAAGTAACTACTACTCTCTCATAGTAAACCATCACTCACACAAATAGGGAAAAAATTCCTTTGGGAATTATTGTTTGTTTTTTTCTAATGGTAACTGCCAGTCAACTTTGGTTATAAGCATGTATATAGCAGCCAATATTACGATTATGAAGTTCATTTTCCTATGTGACCTGTTCTAGGTTTCTGCACTGGTGGGGGGGGTTGGATTCAACGACCTTTTGAGGTCCCTTGCAACCCCTAACATTCTGTGATTCTGTGATTCATGAGGTTCGATGCAACCCCTAACATTCTGTGATTCTGTGATTCATGAGGTTCGAAAGGCTAAGTGCAAGGTCCTGCACCTGGGCCAGAGCAAACCCCAGTATCAGAACACACTGGTGAATGAAGGGATTGAGAGCAATCCTGGGAAGAAGGACTTGGGGCTCCTAGTTGATGACAAATTGGACATGAGCCAACAATATGTGCTTGCAGCCAGAAAACGAAATGCATCCTGGGCTACGTGAAAAGAAGCATGGCCAGCAGAACGAGGGAGGTGATTCTCCCCCTCTACTCTGCTCTGGTGAGACCCCATCTGTAGTACTGCATCCTCTGAGCTCTGGAGTCCTCAGCACAAGAAGTACATGAACCTGTTGGGGTAGGTCCAGAACAGGGCCACAAAAATGACCAGAGGGCTGGAGGACAGGTATAAACTCTTAGGTGAAGCATGACTTAACAAGCTTGTCCACATCTGAGATTATGTACATACATATCCAAAACTTTCCAATTGAAGCCTAAGTTGCCCTGTAAAAAGGTCTTCACCTAAGTGCAATGATCCAAACTAAAACGTATCAAAATTATGTCTAGACAACACCTACCTGCCCCGAACGTTAAGTCCATTGAACTGGTTTTCTCGGAGTTCTCTTACTAATGAAAAGACCATCTGTGTAAATAAAAAATACAAACAAAACAAAATAAAATAACACAAAACCCAAATAAAATAAAATAAATTACACATACTGTAAACAAGCAGACACGGTTCTCTGTATGATTGATATACTGTAAAGGTTAATAACTTTCTCTCTTCTCTCAGCTTGCTTTTTATTTTATTATTGGTGACAGACTGAAGCTGTCCGGGTCACTGAATAAACTATGCTGCAAAACATTTTTTTGAACACACATTATGTACCTTCCACATTTAAAACTAAGAATCTATTTGTCTTAGCTCTGCTTCCCCAAGGGTTGAGGCAAAACTTTCAGAAGAGCACTACTAATAATTTTCATATGCTTTATTTAATCTAAGTCAACATAATATGAAACATTATTCCCATTATTTTTGTATACTAAATGTACAAGACACTTTTCCTAAGATGTAGGTCTCATCTACCATTTTAACTGAAGTGTATACAAAGAAAACATTCCAAAAGTTATGTTCTAATACCCAAAATCATATATACAATTTAAAAATCACAAGGAAAAAAAAGATAATGATAGGGCAGATATTTTTTTGTTATAACAAACAGCAACAAGAATTTCATTTTTATGAACAACTATTACACTATAATCTAATAGAAAAATTTCTCATTTGTTCAGAGATCTTCCACTTCATTTTTTCCCTTAAAAGGCTGTAAAAGTAACTGAGGCAAGAAAAGATGAAGTCCAGTACATGTTCTTTATAACAATGATAGCTCCATTTATGTGCTTATAAACTGGTGACTTATTATTAACAAAATCTCAACTGCATAAAATACTTACATTTTTAACTAAGTGACAATAATAATCTGCTGATGTGTAGCCAAGAGTTGATATGAATGTACTGGTTTCAGCTTCATTACTTTCCCACTTAGAAGAAGAAAGGAGATGGCACAGCAAACTCTGTGAGAAATCAACCGAAGGGCAATTAAAAAAAAGTGTTAGACTACAGTACACTGTGTGAAAGAGAACTGAACTATATCTGGGATAAGATCTTTTGATCAATTGCGGCCATTTTGCACCATCGACACAGAAGAGCAGGCGGCTCCCATCAACCGTAAGGAACATGTGGCAGCTGCTACAGTCAAACCATCTGTGTCAAACCCAGACAGACCTTAGGTGGGCTCCATTTCTCTGGGAGCCACTTCAGTCTGATATCACCTGGCTAGAAGTAACCATGTTGCTATACAGCAAAAAAAACACCTCACCAGTAGTCTTGATCTACTGATCAGGTATCACGTTCAAGAAAAGAAAGCATGAAGTTAACATTTACTTTTCTGTGTCAGCCCTTCAAGAGGCCCCAACTTTCGATAGGATTCAGGATCTGGCCTCATAATTTCCTTAATTTTTGTAGTTTGACATTTACTTCTTATCAATTTCACTACGGAATGCTTTAAGTCATATTTAAGAAAATCTTTTTGATACATCGCACAAAAAAACAATCTTTTGATCATAGATTCAGAGTAAAGTCAGATTAACACATTTGATACGCTGGCTCTGCAGCACTAACCTGCAGCTCTGCTGTCCTTTGGACAGAAGTAACAGCACCTTCCCAACTGAACTCACTCATCAAAACCATTGTGTGGAATCTTGAGTGGGTTTTTGCATCCTGCTGTCGTAACTGAGCAGAGGTAGTTTTATGTTGCCTAACAAATGATCTATTCTGAATTTCTTACAGTTTTCTTTTATTCCTGTCCTGTACACCTGCATGCTGATACAGCAACTGCTACGCTGCCTTTCGAGAGGTTCATTTCAGGTCTTTATATATAATTGACACTTTAAGTATAAACTGAACTACATTTTCTACATCTATAAGCATAAAACTCTTTGTAACAGAGGGTTAGGATTAGCAAACACTGAAAAAAACGCTTCACTTCAAAAATATATGATTAAAAGGAAAGTTCAGACAAAAGCTCTGTAACTTCCATGGTCTTAGGGTGTTTCACTCTATGTACTCTTTTTAAAAGAGGGATCTGATAAAAGATTCAAGACTAAAAAAGTAAAAATCAGTTCATTTTATACTTATCCAAACCAAATATTTATGCACACTTTTGTTGAATATCCCTAAGCAGCTGCTTCAGAAGTCCTGGAATTAGATATACTCCATCTATTCCATGTTTAGCATGAGAGAGAAGATAGAATCAGCAGAAGCACACTAGAGAGCTAAGAAAATTCATTACTATCAAAGTAACTAACACACATTTGGGACACCTTATTTCTTGCACTTTTGTTCAGGATTATTTTACTACCTTGCAGACTTACATTACATGCCCAAATATCCTTTGGTTTCATTCCTTCACAAACCTTTATTCCCAAATAACCTTTCACAGGAGAAACTGCAGTTTCACTACCATGCAGTGAAAACTTCCCAGATCTCTCAGAATTTCCTCATTAGAGAGATGTTCCAGTCCCCTGATCACCTTCACGGCCCTCTGTTGAACTCTCTCCAGTAGCTCCTTGACTCTCTTGAACTGAGGAGCCCAGAACTGGACACAGAAGTCCAGACGTGGCCTCACTAGGGCAGAGTACAGGGGGAGGAGGACTTCCTTCCACCTACTGGCCACACTCTTGTTAATGCACCCCAGGATGCCATTTGCCTTCTTGGCCACAAGAGCACACTGCTGGCTCACGGTTATCTTGTCCACCAGGACTCAGGTCCTTTTCCGTGGAGCTGTTTTCCAGAAGGTCAACTTCTAACCTGTACTGGTGCATGAGGTTATTCCTCTACGGGCGCAGGACTCTACGCTTGTCCTTGTTGAGCTTCATTAGCTTCCCCTCTACCCAACTCTTCAGTTTGTCCAAGTCTTGCCAAACGGCAGCACAGCCTTCTGGTGTGTCTGCCACGCCTCCCCAGTTTTGCGTCATCAGCAAACTTGCTGAGGGTGCACTCTGTCCCTTCGTCCAGTCACTGATGAATATGTTGAACAGGACTGGACCCAGTACTGATCCCTGGGAAATATATCCATCTTCATGGCTTTGGGTTAAAGTTCTGTGACATAATCCATTTCAGCTTGATACTGAATTAACAAATTTTCATAAAGCCCTCAATGACCAGTTGCCTTGAACAAGCTTGCCAGTGGATTTATTTTATTTGCACAATTTATACTGAGTAATATTCTATCCGGCTCAGTTTATTATCCGCTGCTGAACAGAGATTTCTAGTATCTTTAACAGCCAGATAATCCTAGAAGCATTTCCATGAAGGCATAAAATAATTTACTGTATCAGTGTAAACACAGTGCTTCATATCCTCCAGGCTTTGTAGCAGAGGAGGCCTGATTTAACATTGGCTCCTCTGCTTTATACATTGGCTATAAGGTTGTCACTTATTAATTCACTCGGGGAAAGCGGAGCAAAGCAGAATAGACTTGAAACTAAACACTCCTGAGAATATAAATGGAGAAAACAAGTAATTAGGTTCTCTGGTTATTGTTCACTTGTATATCTCAAGAGGACTAAGCAAATGAAAAGCATTTTCTACGTATCACTTTTCAATTAAGCTAAGCCAACTCTTTTGGTAAACCTTTTCAAGTAATGAAGGTTGATTTCCATGTGCTACAAAGGATTTTTTGAGTTAATCCATGAAGTTTGTTTCCCATAGACAAGCATCTCTTGGAGTACATGCATCTATATGAAAGGCTGAAAACTATTTTCCTGAAGCAGAATTTGCCCCTCCACTGAGGTAAGCAGGACAGCACTTGGCAGATGCCAACTCAGCTAGTGTCTGCTCCAGAAAGGGGCGGAAGGTGCTTCAGTGTTCTGACACTACCTTTACTAAGCAGGGATCAAAAAGCTCCGAAGCCTTTTCCCTCTTCTTTCTGTAACAGGACATGTCTTCTGGCTCATGTCAATAGGGAAAAATACAGTAGCCTGAAGTAAAGGCACAACTACCTCTGAAATTAGACATCAACCCATGACCATTTTTATGCTAGTGACTGCTATTTGTGTAGCAACTGTCCTGGAATTTATGACACAGTTTCAAAGACATTCCATGGGAACCAGATAAACCAATTTGTTTCTGGAAACTTCTCACCACACTCTCTCCAAAGTATTTATTTAGAGCAAGATAGAACAGAAGGATGTATAATTTATTCTAAAGAGTATTTCCTTTTAGTATATTCTCCTTGAAAACACAAAGTGCCATTATATTTCAAGAGGAGGTCACTAATGACATTTCATTGAAAAGTACAATCTATGTGAATTTGTTGGAATCAGTATAACATGGATACCCAAGGGTAAGTTTCCGAAATCTGGTGAAGTAACAGGTTTTTTTCTGACCTTTCCATCTGCTTTCATGGGAACCAGATTTCCTCAAGTTTGCTAAGAAAAAGTAGACACAATAAGGAAAACTGTATCTTATCCAGAGAAATCATTGAAGTAAGGAATCATTAGAAGTGCTATTTCCAATTTGCATTTTTATCAGATTTTGGAATGAGTATTTCTTGTATGGCAATGATTTCAAGAGTCTGTACATCAGTTTTGTTCTTGGGTGTTCCCTGTACAGTCAGATGGGCCATTGCTTTCAACACAGGTCTATATGACAAAAGAAAAAATTCTGTTTCTAATCTGGTTTTAAAAATACTTCAAAACTGTATAATTAATTACAATATTGACAAATTAAATAATACGATTTGCAATCATGATTTAAAAAAATAAAAATACTATACAATAGATAGCATTTCATTCTTTACACAGGTAGGATTCTAACATCCCAAATTACTTCCTAAACTATTTAAACAAAGCTCTCAGCAAGCAAGGTATACACATTGCTCTGATTTGTTTAGATGCACACTAATTTGTTTGTTTGCTAGCTTTCAGCAGCTCAATCTGAACCAAATCCCTGCAGACAATTTTTAGTAATATTTTCTTCATAATTCTGCCTGAAGATTCAAGAGTTTCGTTGTGTCCTATATCCTCTAGAGCAAATGATCAACAACGAAATATTTTTAGAACCTTTTACTATGAAATAGCCAGTTCTGGAGAGTTGTAGTGGATAAGTCTGTAAATGACAAGGCAACTTGCTCATTCAGAGACTATCTCAACACTAGCTGTTTATTAAGCTAATTCTGTCAGTGGGATGCTGACATAATACAATTTGTGTTATTTCCACACACGTATCCATTCATAACAAAGTCTTGCTCACTTGGTCCTTAGTTTCAGGAAAAGATAGAAAATTAGTTATACACAAACCAAAACCAGTATGTAAAGAAAATAAGATAGTAAAACACCTTACAGATTTAAACACAAAGTAGCTTTCAAAGGACTGTTTTACTCTAAACAGTTTTGTTTTCTACACCTTTTAGAAAAATCTCAGTGTACAAATTAGAGGAAATTATATGGCATATAAGTGTTAACAACTTAATTATTATCAGTATGTGAGGGAGTATTTTACAAGCTAGTGAAAAAAAACCTCTTTAACTACTTACCATCAATAACCTAAGCAAAATCCCCAAACTCTGCTTGAAAATTAAAATCGGTTGAAACACATTTCAAAATAGATGAAATGTTACACTATGCACACACATGTATTTCAATGATTAGCTAGTCAACACAGCCTCCCACTTTATCAAACTGAGTCTATTCCAGTAACTACTCAGAGGTTTTGCACAAAGAAACCACTTCAGTTCCAACTTAAGAAAGCTGAGAATATTGGTCAGTAATTTATTGGATCACGGTCAAAGTTCCTAAGTACAGAGTAGGGAAGGGGTTTCTTCCTACATTTCTTTCTGACGTTTACTGTCAGGAAAGTTTTTTTTTTCAGAACAGTTCGTGGATACATGCATTCATGGGATGGTTTTCATTAGCTAAATTCTATACCAGCACACTAAATAAAATTGTTGGCCACAAGCACATGTTCAGGATTTATTGGAGCGTCTCATTTTTCTCCTTATTCACTTGGAATGACAAACTGACATCTGCCCACATCTAAATCTCCATTGATAACCATGAGAGACTAGTTGATCATAAACAAATTATTCTGCTAAGCACTCCTACAGAGACAAGGGTCTTGCATTTAAGTATGTGATCATGTTACAGAAAATCTATAGATAAATGACTAGACTGAGTTAATATCACTTTAGTGTTAAAAAAAAAAAATTAAAAATCCAGGAATAATAGTATTCTTTCACAAAATAAATGTTGCCAGACGCACAGACTTCACTGATTTTCCCATATTCTCAAACAGGAAAATATAACTTTATGAAGTTCTTCACACAGTACCTGATGTAACAGGTTCTGTCACTCTGTTCTGTCCACGAAGCATGTAAGCATGCACACCTTCAGCCAGTGTTTGCAGCAAAACTGTTTAAGTGCCCTTACATTAGGCAAATTTCCTTAATTTTGCTTCAGTAACTGTAATTGCAATTTGCTTATAAGAAAAAAAGTAACAATAGTAAAAATACACAAGAGGACCATGAAAATCTACTATAAAAACATAAATAAAAAAAAAAATCAAAAACCCATTCACACAGATACGCTTTTTCTTTAGAGATTAATGTAAGCTATGAATTGTGTTAACTTTGCTGATGCACGGGGCTTATTAAAAAGACTAAGCTTACATTCTAACTCTGTTTCTTAAAATGGAAGGAAAATGTTACATACTTCCATACAATTCAAAATGAACCTGATCCTAATTTCCGAACAATATGCAGGAAAGGAAATTATGGGAAGGAAAGGGAGGGGGAAGCTGTATTGTTGTTCCTTCACCAACTCAAGTTCAGTTAACTTCTGTGAAACTAGTATAGGAATAAACATGCTGCACTACTACTGTGGCTAAGACCACACAACTTTTTAATGGATGAGTTCCAAAGCCTAAGCTCCATCTGCAAATCGCTAACAAAACCCTTGGAAATCATAAGAAAGAAGCTAAAGAATTGTGGGGCTGGCAAGCTTTGAGTCTACTCTTGGCCTCAGACAGGAAAAGCAGTTTCAAATCTCCTCTTTTTTCTCCATTCTCTTTAAGAAAGACCCACCTAGAAAGTGTTACTACTCTTTGTACTAAAAAAAGGGGAGACTTCTGCTGCTGCAGTAGAACGCACATTTACACTAATTTACAAAAGGAAATTCAATAGCTTTACCAGAGTTAACCATAAATCTTTTTTTTTAAGCCCTCTGTTTTTCAACTAGCCATAGATTTAGAATTAATTTCCCTGTTTCCTCCACAAGTTCCAAAAGCCAAAATGCAACCTTCCCACAGAAGGATTCTTTAAATCCACAAA
>VWZK01019106.1:337-17552 GCA_013396935.1 Baryphthengus martii | reverse complement strand
TAGGAAAAAAAGGATGAATAAATCTAAATTTAGAAAGAGTGGATGCATCATAAAATTGTTTCACTTTTTGTTTAAACCTGTGAGTTCAGTAATTTCTAAAAAAAGATAATTCCAAACTTAAGCTTTTTTCAATAAATGTATATGCCCCATGTCAAAGTTTTATACTTTCAATAGGTGCACATTGCAAATATTGAAAGATCACCTAACCTAGTATGGTATTCAGGAGAAATTAGTTTTAGTTACTTGGTTTTGGACTTCATAAGTACCAAGCTGTCAAAAGTTTAAGGGGAAAAAAATGTTCACTGAACTTGTAAGCAACAAAAAGCACAAAATATGCCTATAATTGTGATGCAACAATTGCTGGTCACTAATTATATTAGGTCGAGCAAAAATATCTAACACCAGTAGAATTTCTTCAAATAGAGACCTCTTTTTGTTTGTCAGTAACAAATCATTATTCTTTACTGGAGCCACCTGGCACTACTAAAAGTGCTCTGAGAAGTGTCAGCTGGCTAGCAAATTGTGATGCTGTTAAAGCTCAAGCAGCCTTGCAGGAAAGTAGAATCCTGAGTTTCTCATTTTGTTCTTTGAGATACTTAGCTTTTGTTTATTTTGGCTCACAAGCCAAGAAATGATTATTATTCATGTTGGCTTGGCATTGTTAAAGAATTACCTACTTGAAAAAGAGAGGACTCTCTTCCCTCAACCCACACACATTATTATACTATTTTTAACCAGAAGACTATGACAATACTTGCAAATTTGCAAACCTTGCAAATTCTCTTACACGCTTCAAATGCAATTATCTTCAGGTGACTAGAGAAGGTCCAAATCAGTTTACAAATTTGTTTCACAAAGGGGTTAGCGAGAAGAATAACTAACAATTTAGATGTATAACATTCAAGAGGTTAGAAAAGGCCAAGAACGTCCTCCAGCTGACTTTATGAAAGCTGAAATAACAACAACAACAAAAAATACTGTTGGTGAACTCTGTAAAAGTTCAGGACAATAAAAATCAAAAATTTGATCATGTGTTGTGTATGAAAACCCATCTTCATTCTTTAATATTCTCTTACTACATGAGAAGAGCCAGACCCAATCTCTTCTTGTATGAGTATCTCGTAACATCTTTAATCACCCTCCTGTCCTTTATGAATAAAATTGTTTTAGAATATATTCTACTAGAATTCTTGAATATATACTACCACTGTACCAACTACTTACCTTTCAGTCAGTTCCAGTTTTCACTGCAATGTTCTCCCTCCCTCAGATGCAACCCACTGTAATCATACCTAAAAGTCTTACATTCTAACCTACTTGAGACAGAACTGTAAATAAGTAAATTAAAGAGGCAGATATGTCAAATCTTACGTAAGTGTTGCTGAGAGAAGTGGGTTTCCCTAGGTACCCAGCATAGTCACGTATACTTCAACAGCTGGCACAGCTGAACAAAAATATTAAGAAATAGTTCAAAAATCACTCCATCTATGGCTTGTATATTTTGTGTGCCCACAGGACAGACACGTTAGGGACAGAAGTAAAGAGGGCCACCAGCTCTAGAGAGCCGATTCCCCTTTTGAGGTCGGTACCCAGGAAATCACAAATCAATCACACAAAGGATTGAGAAAAGTGACTGTACGCCCTTGGGACATATGGCAAAGCACACAGACTTGGTTCTCAAAACTGAGTTTTAACCAGTAACTTAAAAGCTGAAAGGTCCATATCACATCAGGAGTTTGTTAAGTCATTGGACTCTAACTGATAATGCCAGATCTTAAAGGTGTGCATATATCTCAGTGAACAGCCCTCTGCTTTCCTGTTTTGATTCAAAGGAAAATTGACTTTCAACTATCAGTTAACCAGTGAAAGTTGTTTCTTTTAAGCTCATTTACGTACTTAATTTCACACATACCTAAATACAAGGTAAAAACTCTTCTATCAAAATGTATCCTTCCATGCCCATACACTTCCATAACAGAACTACAGTATCTGTTCTCAACAGCAGCTCATTTAAACACTCCAAAAAGATCCGTAAATGCTGCGTAAGCACTTACCTGACACCAAGTTTAGCCATTTACATCTATTTCATTAAAACAAAGATTTCAGATGAGTATATATCAAACAATGAGGAGGTGACAGGTTAAACATCTCAGAGAAAAACAACACTGATCATAAAAGCAAAAAAAAAAAAGACAATGAAAACAACAAAGATGAAAGGCTTTAAAAAAAAAAAGGATTAAACATTATAAAGCAGTTAGTCTAAGTGCAGAGGTTACTTTTTATTGCCAAAAAACAACAAAAGATTCAGGTTTGAAAGTAACATATATTAAGAGAAAAAAAAACCAAAACCAAACAACTTTTTGAAGACTCTATATATATTACATTACATACTATTTACTTCAAGCAGAACTGATTTAGTAGGAAGCATGACCTGTATGGTTACAGCTGACAGAAGCAGGCAACCAAAAGGAGGGGCGAAGGGAAGCTATACTTTCTCAAAATTAAAAAACCCTAAAAGTCCGTGGAATGCTGTTTACTTCAGCTCTGTTTTACAACCACTGCTGCATGGAGAAGGGATTGACTGAAATGTCTGCAGCCTGTGGCCACCCACACTATGGGAAGCACTATGATTAAAGAGAGTGCTGTGTTCTTGTATCTGCCAGAAAAGTCTGCTCCATGCTGTAATTATTATACTAGCAGTCTTCTTATAATCTATTGCATCTGTTGTGGCAAATCCCCTTACATTGTCCAACAAAAAAAAACATTGAACATGAATACCAAGTTATTTTTAATGTGCACAAATGGCTTGAAAAGTGGATGCTTTAAATACTTCTCTTTTAAGTGTATGAAAATATTCTGCCTTATAATACAGCCAGTGCCATAGTGAAAGCAGATCTACCACTGAAACATTCACTTTAACCTACTTACTAAAAGATACAGCTTGGCACAAGTTCCTTTCACCCCACATCTTTATAATGAGCTAAGTCATTGCTTTAGATCTTTAAAACACAAAACCTGTGTGAATTGTGAATAAGGCATGTATCTAGAGAACACTGAAATGTTGCAATTCCATCTGTCACTTCATTAAGTGATTACGCACACTGAACATTTCCGATGACCCTGTGATTTAAAACGCATTATAACTTCTCCCTTTCTCTCCAAGAATGTTCAATATTTCGTAGTAAAAACAACTTTGAAAATAATAAAATAAGCCATTAATAAAAAAGTAAGTAGCAGTTCTCTTAGCAAAAATATTTATTTCAAATTCTGATCTCTGCAATAAATAGTAAGAGTTCAAAACTTATACTGAATGCATTCCCCTGATGGTTTTTGATGCTCTATCACACAAAATTAAGCAGTACAACACTGTTGCTGGAAGCACAACACACAGCTGTTATTGCACTCTCCCTACCAAATTTATGAAGCAGTCTGTCCCATTTCAACAGTTTTGCCAGGGGTTGGCTGCACAGATGCTCCTGTGAAAAGCACAGGTTGTCTGCTGGCTATAAATATGAAGTGTTACACTAACCAGTGTCCCACCGCATAGCCAAGGATGGAAGAAGGATGTACCAAAAGCGAGGTGAATGAAAAAAAAATCAAGGACTGGGTAAAAGCCCATTTGTCTCCACCCACTCCAGACCACTTCCTGAGGAAATGTCTCTAGACCCTCTTTGATATAAACCTTTGATTAGACGCAAGGGTAAATTCCACATACAGTGACTGAGGAAAAGTGACACAAAGACTTCTGAAGGATTAGGAAAAAAATCACAGAAATAATTAATAGGAAAAGTATAAACAAGATACATACTTTAATCATCATCAGATGCCTTTCATCTGAAGGAATACACTACAGTCTTCACAGTGATCTAAGACCCTGATGATTATTTGCACAGGTCAGAGGAAGAATGACAACTCCTCTTTTCCAAACATAACAAAAAAGCCTTAAGATCCCTAAAACCACAAGAACGAGTCTCAGAAAGTGATTAAGTAACTTTGAACTACTTGGGTATTCAGGAGACTTAACATTTTCCATTTCTCTCTTGGACACATGCCCCCTGGAACACAGACCTCTCTCTCCCCACAACTACCAGGCAAAACCAGATCCCCTGCTCCACAACTCTACTTCCCTCTTAAAATGGCATTCGCTTCTGATTAGTCTGTATTTTAACTACGGTAAAAAAAATATAGTGATACTGTCACAAAGATAAGAAATAGTCTAAAGCAACTAGCTATTTTTCTTAGTCTGAGTACTACTAAAATTGGCATTCTCCCCTTAGAAGGGGGAAACAACAAAGATAGGATTTCAAACATATCTGTAATAAACCCATGTTAAAACCTATGCTCTGTGATACAGTATCTTTCTCCTCTAATTTTCTCAATAATAAATAGCAGGTGAAGTATGTTCATAATTTTAACTCGCTTCAGCTCTTAATCTCCCTCTTTCACAACTGTCTAGATAAGAAGGAAAAAAAACGTGCTTCTCAGTCTGACCTCTAGCAATTCTTAAGCTTTTTAATAGACACATTACCCATACAAGTCATTAATATAGTAGTCTTATCTCATAGAGGTATCACTTACTGTAAATCCAATATTATTTTAATATTTTTCTGCATCAAATGGTCCTGGGGCCTCTCTGTCACTGTGGAATAACAAATTATTTAGGCTCTTTCTAATTTAATAAAGCAGACTAAAGAAAAAATCTTGAAGTTCACTGTACTTTCTGCACTAATTATCTTGTTTGTTTTACCTTAAATTCCCATCTCCTAGAAAAATATAATCTTGTAGATTCACTTTTATAAAAACAAGAGAACATTAAAAAAAACCCAACAGCTTTTTACATTATATTTGGACTACTTTTAATATATCATATTCTTCCCTAAGAACATTACCCAAGGTGTTTTTAACCATCTGACAAAGTGTGCATATAAATAAAAATAATACATAGCAAATTTTATTAAAAGATTACAAGTATATTGGCCACAAAATCAAATCAACACACTTCACCTAAGAAGAGACTGTCATAATTCCACTGTAAACCCACATCTTCATGTAAAAGTTAATACATCTGTATTAAAGTTGGTAATGTTAGGGAGAGAACGAAGAAATGGAACAGTGTATCCCTAAATCACAATTATCTATGTTATATTAAATGAAACTTGTAAGCAATAATGGTAAAATCAAGAAAAATATGTTCTTTTATAATGGTCACACTTTCCACTAATGTCATTCCCTTTCTTTTAAAAAAAGTACAGAACACAGTGCAGTTGCAGCTCTTCCAGATTGTGCTGGCATGCAAACATCTATGCCATCAAAAAGGCATTAGAGCAAAAGCCAGTGTTTTGCTATAAGAGCGTATCATAGCCTGCCTTACCTTGTGGTAGATGTCTGACCTCAGGAGAGTAGTATACACCCTAAGAAATTCAATTCCTACTATAAACAAGTTGGTAAGGCAGCTAGAAAATATTTAACCAACAAAGCTCTTCAGGTTGTGAAGAGAAAACCTCTCTCACTTTTGAGTACGCACCTGAATGCAAATTCTTACTGTGGAAAACTTCAGTCTAGCAGAGGATCTTGGAGTTTTCTTACAAAAAGATATTCTGCCAAGGACAGTATTGTTTCAGGGAGCCTGAAAGATGACCTATCTTTTGGTGAAGGTATGAACAGAACTTCAAGTAATCATCCGACACACACTGTAATGAGGCCCAACTTCTGGTGGAATGTGCCTGGATCACCTGAATAACTTTGCAATATTACAGCATATCCTAACAGAACTCACCATCTTTATGGACATTTTTTTCATAGAAGCACCACGCCATGTTTATATCACAACTCAAATAAAACAAATGGAGAGAATAACAAGAATTTATTTTTTAAAAAAACTAAATGTGAAGAAATATTACATGTGAGTTTTGGAGAAACTACAGAAACTACAGCTGAGCCCAAAGAAACTCAGATACACAAACACTGAAAAACCACTTATCCTGAAGAAACAAACAAAAAAAACAGAAGCATGGAGGAGAATGTGTGTCAGTGTCTGACAAACAGATGAGGATGTGAAGAGTAAAAAACCAAGATATGGAGAAGTTCTGGGCGAAAGGATCTCTTGTTCATAACTGAGGCAAAATAGTTCATGTCAGGAAACCCAGATCCTGGGCCTCCACCTCTTGTATCACAAAGATACCTCCATAAAATCAAGGATAAATGAATGACAGACAAGTGGGTTTGATGATTCACAGTATGAACCACTGCCCAGCTCAGAGAAGATCATGTTTTATCATTCTTTGAACTCAGGCAAAACACTCAAAAATGCTACCCGCTATCATCTGGTTAGGATGATCAGCAGACAAGGATTACAAACAGCCTTGAACTCTCAGATGTTAACATGCAAACTTCTCTTGACAGGAGAACAAAAATGTTAAAACTGTTCACCAACTGTGCAATTGTTTCCCTGCTCAAAACTAGGTCACTATAACAATTATCCAGGATAAAAAGGCAAAAAGTGAAACTGGCTCCCTTGACAGATGCTAAAGGACTCATACCATCACAGGAGAAAGGATATTCCTGGATGAAGAAAAGCTGACTGAGAGGATTAGATATTGAGAAACCAGTTGTACGTCTGAAGCTTAAAAGACTTTAGTGTGAAGTCTTGTACAATAAACAAAGATATTTAACTCAAATTTCAGGTGAGATTCTAACGGAAAAGTAGTCATGAAAGAACTACCCTAATGGAGACCAAATCAACTCTAAAGTCCCCCTGTTAATTTCAACTGAATGTATCAAAGGAGAATATAGTTTTCATTGTTTACCTGATGAACCGTGATGATCTAAATGTATGACATGGCGTGAGCTGCTGAGGCACTTTTGCATCCTGACATACCCACTAATAGGCAGAAGACTTGCACTTGTACCAAGGAAAGCTGAACATCTGATGAGCTATTATGAAGCACTGGTACTTACAAAAAGAGTGTCCATAAGATAATTTGAGATCAGACAGTGACGTTCTGTGCGTGTGGCAGAAAACCCTGCCCTGTTACAAAATATATTAGTCAACCTCTCTCATTTTTATTGCAGCAGCCTGTAATGGCTACTGTACCTCTTACTTACCAACTAGACCAAGTAGAGAATGCTTGTATGGAGAACGTTCGCTGGGGTTTTACCTTTAAGAGATGTGGAAAGTGTCTGGAGAGCAGATATAAAGTGCTTCACTGTCACACACTTTCCACATCACAAGGTGCTCCTTTCATCTACCACAATACTTCCAGTTCTGGCAAGCTTGCATTAGATCATAACATCCCAGCATCAGTTTATTCTCAGTCTCTAACAAATGCACTCACCTTTGTGTTTCTGGCATGAAATCAACAAATTCTGCTTTGGCCACCAGGCAGAAACACACTGTGACCCTCAGGCAGAAAAAATTCAAGCACAATAATTGGTTTCACTTCCTCACTAAAAGTTAAAAGATTGCCCAGTTACCTCTGCTACACAAGCTGTAACTGAAAGATACAGGAAAATTAGCCCAGCTGCCTGAGCCTTCCTAGGACTTTTCATGCAGGATCTTAGAAACTGTATTCCTAGGTCTTCTAATTCACACCTGCAGAAACCTCACATTGTGTCACCCAAAGCAAAAGTAAAACTGAAAGAAATGTCAGTCAGAAAAAATAGTAAAAAAATAATAATAAAATCACTAGTGTGCCAAACCTCAAAAACAACCTACTTATTTGGGGCCTACAGAAGAGTAATTCAAGTGCTATACATATATTGAACATGCTATGGCTATTAAAAATAAGTGAATAGGGAAAAAATCTTATTAAATACAGTACTTCAGAGGGAGGTCATCTCTGGGAAACAGAGCAACAATCGAAGCACTTTTATTTTTCTAAAAAGTAAGTCAATCTACACAGCTTTAGTGGATTCTCATTTAACATGGCCTGCAATTTCAACTTCTGAAATAAGCCTTAACAGATTTCATTATGTCATGTCATACTCATTTGAGACAAGTCTAAAACATGTCGAAACTAAGAATTCTCTAATCTGTGAATAAGCTTTATTTTTCCCTTTCAATATATATTTTTTCCAGTGTCTTACAGGAACCACTATGACAAGTCTTAAAGAAACCACTACAGTACTGCAATATCCTCCCTTTGCGCTCTCAAATGAACAGTAGTAATCAGAACCATGTTGTTGTGACTCTCAACTAGTATTCTTAAATTACATTCTTGTACTCTTAAATTACATTCCCTTAACAATTACTACACATGGTATGTTTGCAACAAGACACGTTTAATTAGACAGGAACAGAAATAGCATAAAAGTCCTGACCCACGGCCATAACTTTCCAGCTTGACTTCAGATCTGCCTCATCACTGTGAAGCTGTCTGTTGATCTCTGAGGAGTCCCATGGCTGACACTGATCATTGTCACTGGACTTACTCTGCTTTTCTTGTGCAACTGAGCCATTTCTGTGTGAAGCCACAGCTGCACATGCCTTCTAGTCACCTGCAGATTCTGGCTCACCTTCTCCCACAGAGCAGCTCAGCCTTCGTGCTCTCTTACACCACGTGCGTCAGCATCTATTTGCTTACGCTCAGCTTTCTCTGTCACGTAATGGCCTCAGTACTGAACCTCACAAGGTGCTATTAGCTAGTTGTTTTTTTCAATTAGCCTGTGTGTTCAATGCTCTCAGATCTTAAACAAATTAAAACGATTGATCTATACCTAACTTTCGCCTCACTGAAGTTTTTCAAAATGCTTACTGGATTTTATAACAAGCAGGAATTCTGTCCAAGGTCTGAATTTACCTTTGCAAATGCTGTATTTAGAGCTGAAAATTGATTAACTGAATTTATCCTCAGACCTTCTTCGTGAATGACCGCAACTGGTTTATCATTTCAGCTGAAGCTCAACTTCCACCAAAACCAAAACCCAAACATTTTACTGCATGAACTGAGGCCAGTGGAAGAGTAGTTCTCAATGTTGTTTTTGTTAGGCCTACGACACAAAGAGCAGCATTTTCCTGTTTTAAACGACATGACTGCAGGGATACCACCTCTGCTTTTTTTTGCAGAGATGGTCACAATAATTGAGGACTTTTTTCTTAAAATAACCCCTTCTATTTCTCAATCTCTTTTCACAAACCCCACAGAATGCTTCTTAGAAAGTTTAGCACAACAATGCACTCATAGTAAGGATGGTTCAGACAGCTTGAGTAAGTATATAAACTGCATTCTGAAGACTTTTTATACAGTCCATCTACATACATGGCAGTCTACCTCTCAGTATAATCTGTCTTGCTATATACTTCTCCACAGGTATGTTACACCTATGCAAGGGCATAAAAACCCCTGTATATTTAGCTTCACACATAAAAAATAAAATTATGTAATGGAATTTTAAACATAGAATTGAGAAGCAGTAGCTTTTATGTTTTCTACTTATATCTGGGAAGCATTTTTAAATCAGCTTTTCCTATTCAGAAAGCTAATACACCTCCCCATTATTCCTTGACTCACAAGTTAAATACAACACTCAGGTTTCTTCCACACAACTTTGATGACCTGTCAACTTAAATATGCCATCAAAATCTGCATTTCCTATCCTGTCCACAGGATACGAGCCAATGTGGGATTTAAAATTGGGCTAAAATTTTCACGATGAGAACACTAACAATTGCATTGCATAACAATGCTCTGACCAATGATGAACTATAAGGATAATCTAAAAATCTCCAAGCATGAAAAAAGGAATACCATAAAAGGGATCAATGGCCTGCAATTATCCCAAATCTCTTGCGTGTTCACAAAAATCTCCAGAACAGGTGACCGCTGGAAGACAGATTTTTGGTAGACTGTTGTTGTTTGTTTCAAATTTTTAAGAGGCATATTCATTTAATAATTGCTCTCAATTTTAACTAAGAATGGAAACCTTTGGCAACATAGAACAGCTAAGTGAAAGTAAAATGTGCAGCAGCTAATGCCCTGTTTTTACTTCTCGTTACCAACTCCAGTGAATGGCCTGTTCATGCCTCCTCTGTAATGGCATTATTTTATACTCATTAATTTGGTTGCAGAAGTCAAGTTCAACTTGGTCCTTCTTTAGAGGAAGCTCTCATCTTTAGTTGTCATCTCACGACAAATTTGACAAACTAAAGGCAAACCACCGCATAACACTGCCTTTCTAACCAAGCACTTCCAGATGGAACCAGGGAAAAACCACAGCATTATTACAATTACTTAAATCCCTAACAATAGCTAAATTGTCCCGCTCTGTGAAAAGCGTGTGTGAAAGTGGGTTTTACTGCGTGTCCGTGTGTTTGACAAACATCCCCGCAATCACGTAATACAGGGAGTGCCATCTACTGGTATTTAGCAGCGTAAGTCCTCACATCTTATGCTCCCAAAGAGCTGCTGTGCGCTGCAAAAGGCTTACTACCCTCAACCAGGTATCAGAAATACAAGAATGGTGCTCCGTTGTACCCAACATTGTGGGGAGAGTCTCATGTCTACAACAAATAAACTTTTCTAACCAGCAGCAGTGAAAAAGGTGACAGAATAAACTAAAATATGGGAGCAGCAAACCAAGTAATATGCTGATATGTTAAAAAAAATCTCATATTCTGGATTAGATAGATGACGTGTCGTTAAAAACACAGTGCGTGACCAGACATAAATGGGTCACCGTGAAACCGTGTAATAAGGTTTCCCTAGGAATATGTAGAGGGGGAAATATAACCCCCAATTTCAAAAAGGGAAAGAAGGATCATCCAGGGAACTATAGGCCAGTCAGTCTCACCACGGTGCCTGGTAAGATCATGGAGCAGATCCTCCTGGATGCACTGCCGAGGCAGAAGAATAATGAAGAGGTGATTGGGTACAATCAACATGGCTTCACCAAGGGCAAATCGTGCCTGACAAACCTGGTGGCCTTCTATGAAAAGGTCACAACACCAATAGGCAAGAGAAAAGCAACTGACGTCATTTACCTGGACCTGAGCAAAGCCTTCGACACCGTCCTGCATGACATCCTGGTCTCCAAGCTGGTAAAACATGGGCTTGATGGATGGACCACTTGGTGGATAAAGAACCAAGCTGTGTGGTGCAGCTGACACACAGGAGGGAAGGGATGCCATCCAGAGGNTGGAACTACGTGATCTTTAAGGTCCCTTCCAATCCTTAACATTCTATGATTCTGTAAAAAAACCTGCTTTGTTCAGAATACTGTTTGTTAATTTCACAACTGTAAGGGAAGGACACAGCTGGAGGAAGGGCATAAGTGTTTCTTTCTGATTCTTTTTTCTAAACCTATTTGCATGATGAGTCTTTCATTGACCCACCACTGAGAGACCATCCTTTCAATGTTAATTCATCAGTCTTATTAGATATATTGCTACATAGAAAGCAAAGGCCTTAAAAACCCATTCTGCTGAAAATTCTGGCACAGCTTCAGAAATAGGGGAGAAAGGTCAGTGCTTCATTAACTGAATCAACTCAATGAAAACTGCAGTTTAATTAAAAAGTCAAGATGATCATAAAAAAAAACAGGTCATCTATAGGACATGGCTAAAGATCTCAAACATCCTGTGCTTTAATAGGCAATAAATTTCTTGATAGGGCCTATTAAAGTATTAGCGATCCACTGTAAAACACTTTAATACAACTTAATACCATAGACATAATTCCATCAAATTTAGTCTAAACAAATACAACTTCAAGGAACACCAAAATGTTGGCATGTAAAGGACAGGTATATGCCTTCCATTCTTCTGGAAAACAACAATTCCACTTGTATGCTTGAATGCATCCTCCACAGGAGACAACTCTAAAAGTACAATCGAGAAAGAATCCACACAAAAGGCCTTGACATTACATTTTCAAATTTTAAAAAACAACAAATGAAACCAACCAAAAAAACCCCCAAAACCACAAAATATTTTTTTACCTGAAACATGCAAGCACTGCCATAGAAGCAGGGATTCTACTAAACACATACCACATTAAACTAACAGTTTAAAAACATGTTTCCATGGTTGCTTTTAAAAAAACAACATGATGATGTTGAAATTCTGGTACACCTCCTATGTCCCCAAAAAAACAGAGAAACTCCAGTAAGAAAGTGTTGCAGTTTTATTGCAAACACTACATTTAGCAAAATGGAAATCCTTTCCCTGAAAAGACTATGTTTGCATTCTCAAAGAGGTACTCTCAAGTGGTGAACTTTGTTCATTGCGTGCTGAGAGTGTTCAGAGGAAATAATATGGTCTCTGCTTTCCAGTGCATACATTTGGACATAAGTGCCATCCACCACGTTTCCACCAACACTGCACTGCTCAGCAGAAAACCCAGAAGTTAAACTCAAAGCAGGGAAGGTAAGAACTGCAGACCATAATTCAAAAGCTTGATCTTACAGCAGAAATATCTCAGCTACATTCACAAATGATTAATAGACGAGTCAGAGTTTCACAGGTTTTTAATCAGGTTTAGTATTTTCATAGGAATATTATTTTTACACAGTTGTGTTGACAAACTAGAAACTCACTGATGAAATAAAATTAAAACTTTCTGAATCAAAACTTTTACATTGATAGCATCACACCACCCTCAATTCAAAAACTGCCTTTAATAACACTGGTAAGAAAAAAACATGTAGGAAAACTTACGAAAGATGAAACACACAAGATTCGTTAGGTATTTTTAGAAAATGTAACAAAAATAATTTTATAATTCCAGTGCAATTAAAAACTACTCTTAGAAAGAACACCTATTACTTTTGCAGCCATTAATATAATGTGGCCTTGCACTGGATACAGATACCCAAAAGAACTACATATTTCTAGAAGAAAAATCTGGCCAAGCCCAAAGCCCGTCTCTAAAAACACATGCCAAGGCTGATAGGCCTTTCACCCCTGTGTTTTATATAACGCATACAGCCTCGTTCCTTTGCATTTCTTTGAGGAAAAGTAAAGTATTGAAAAAAAGATGTATCATATTAAAAAAAATGATATTAATTCAAAAATAAGAGGTATCAGCTGTTCCTGTTTTACCCAACTTGGGTGTGACCCAGTTAACAAAATTGAAATCTACTTCAGAAAAGCTCTCTAGTGACCGCCATGTGATTGCAAGAGTAACCTTCAGTGAAAAGAAGCTCCATCAGATAGAAGCCCATGTTAAAATCACACTTAGTGCACAGCTTCAAAACACTCTGCCCAGAAAAGGCCAGCTGGAGAAACTAAAACACCTTCTTTCTTAGAGATTGCTTTCACCAGGTTATGATTGATTTAATCAGTGAGAAATCTGGTGCAGCATGCATCTTGGCTTCCTACACTGCGTCTGGGTATATAGAAGACCCATGGAACCTATACTCCAGCATTAAAACTCAGAATCAGAAAAGAATAAAAAATCATTTTAAACAATATCTGCTCCTAAAAACACAGCAGTCTACATCGCACGTTTTAATTAAATTCCAAGTAACTCTTTCCATGGTTCATTCTTTCAGAGGGCTTACAGACCTGCATGATCTTGGTTTCTAAAACTTAATAATAATGCAGCTGAAGTGGGTATCTACCCTACTTATCATCAAAAAACCACAGCTTTCCCATGAGAATGGCAGGAAGTTAAAAAGTAAGCATGCATCAAATACGTGTTTTGCGACTTCGAAAATGCAATTTAGTAGCTGAAAACAAAAGACTTTTGAGATTAGCCTTCCTATCAATGATCTTAGCTAATGATGCACTGAAATGTCACAAAGCACTCTTTAGGAATTGATGCTTGCCATGACAAAAAGAAAGGTGTAATTTAATGTCATAATAACAATAATAATAGCAATAATTTAATATGCAATGTACATAACTATAAAAATAAAGAAAAGAAGACTATTCTTGATCGAATATAACTTGATCGAATAATATAATTTTCTAATCAGCTGTAACTGCATCTTTGGAGGAAAATTTTCATTTAAGAACCATTTAAAATCCATAGAACTAGGAAGCAATCTTAACATGTTTTGTTGTTGTAGTTAAACAGTTAATAGTAAGCAAGTAAAATTGTCTACCTCCATTACACACTATGTGGTTCTTTAGTTGTTTGGTTGGAGTCTTTTGTTTGCTTGATCAGTTTAGTTTGCTTTTTCACGTTTTCTTTGTCCTACCATCAACTAAACGTACACCCAGAGGTCCAAATTTATTTGATGCATGCTGACTTACACAGTGAATTGCTTTACCTTTTGAAAAAACAGAGTATTCCTCCTCAGTGTATGCTGAAATACTAAGTTGATGAGATAAAATTAATTCTCAGCTGCAGGACAAGCCTACTGTGAAGGTCACTTCCATAGAAGCTGGACAGCAGCTCCTGAATGTAAACCTTTTTTCCATGGCTCCTTTGTCAGTGTGTATGGACCCAACATAGACATCCATTCTGTGTGGTGATGGACAGTTTTCCATTCATCCTCCCCTCTAGGGAGACCCCAAATACCTTAAATAATCTACCACTTCATTCCAAGTACAGGAAAGTTTTCCATAATGCTAAAAACGTTTTAAGCAGCATTCAAATTTCAGAGCTTTATTTAGAAATCATTTTTGATTTTAATTCCCTCTATATCATGTAACTACAAAACTACCTTCTTCTCCACCACCAAGAATTTGTTTCAGCTTTATATTTTAGACTTTCGGCCATTTTTTCCGTAGTGTACCACAGTGTATTTGGCATCTTCTCCACCAGAGAGTGACTAACCCTGCTGTTAAAAGCTCCTGCCATATTACAAACAAGGCTGAGGTCAGATCAAACCACTGCAGAGGTTAGTCATCCAATTAATATGAAAATAGCTGGTGCAACTTTCAAATTACGCCTCTCACAGCAAATGTGTCCTGATCCTTTTCTGTGACAATCTTTTGATACATATAACATGGAAAATAAAGCAAATCAGAAGGAAACAATGTTAAGTATGTACTAGGTGGCCCAATAGACTGACTGTCTGTTTGGGTTTTTGAAAAATTTATTACCACACATGGCAAAAAAAACAACCTTTCAAGAGCAGCGAATTATTTAACTTAGGTTCTCCTGTACAAAGTAGCATGATAGTCCTTATTATATCGCACTTATTGGTGACGAGAATTACAATGCTCATTAGGAAAAGCAGATGAAATCCTTTCTTCCAAAAGTTTTGTGATGATGTATACTGGCCAGTAAGAGGCTGAGAATAAATTCTAACAACGATAGAAAACAATAATACCCTTTCTTTTATTCTCAGCTTTTGTATTCTGATGCTGTGCATTTCACGACCTCCCTTTCCTATCTTTTTGTTTTTTTAATTAGCAGTTTTCCAAGCGCTCTTTCTTTCCCTCCAATCAAAATACGAATGTGTTACATTCCAGCTCATATTATGCTACACTTTAGGGAACCAGGGAAGTGCTGAATGATAGAAACAGCTAGAAAGACATGTTTGTGCTTTGAACTCCTCCATGTCCTCCTCTTCCCTATCAATGTTAGGTTAACTTTTGAGCCATCAGTTCACAGTAACTATTAAGGTTGATTCAAACACACAGAGCAGATGGAAAAATTCCTGCAGACAAAAGTGAGGCTTGAATCAAATGCTTACATGTTAGTCCAAATCTAAGACAGCTTCGGGTGGCAGTGATGTCAAGAGCAGCAGCACCTTCATCCATTCCTAATGTTTGCTCGTTTACTTGATACTTTTTCTTACATCAGCAACACCATCGGTTCAGTTACATCAACGAGAGGAGTCAACCAATCCAGATTAAAATAACTGGGTTTTTCCCTCCCAGAAATGGAAGCTATCTGTAGAAGATTGTCTGGGTACAACCCTCCCTCACCACTTAACTGATTGCTAACTAAGTGCATGGTATTGTGCATCTTCTATGTCACTATAAAGAATACATCCAACCTACACTAGAAAAGGTAGAATTTTTTGGTTTATCAGTTTACTCTGGTATTGCCACAGTGTGAATTCCAAGTATGCTAACCTTAGGAAAAGCCTCTTGAAAAAGTTTAAAGAGAGGAAAAAAATAAAGGTGATTTTAGTTAGTATTAAGTTGTTCAGAATTTCATGGAGCGTGGTACAACCCACCAAATAGGTACATATGCCTGCAGCATCATTACCCATTTTATAGTAATTTGTATATCCTAGTACTACATCCCTACGTAGATAAACTGACATGTACAGAGTCAATTAGTAAGTAAGAACTGAACTACTTACAGAAGCCAAGATGTATTTTGAGCTTTATCAGACATGTACATAAATAATGATTAGGCTGCTACGCTCTCACTAGTTGTGAGGACTACAAGATATAATACACACTATTTCATGAATACTTTCAACCCTATTTTGATATGGACCCACAGTAAATGCAAGCATGTAAAATCACCAACACTGCACCCCCAGATTGCTATTCAGCAACGTACAGCATTAAGCATCAATGTGCTGCAACCTCATTACATAATGATGTGCTTTGCTAGTTCAGTGTGGAAACACATAAAATACAAACAGAAGCCTAAATCTGGGATTAAAGTAAAGGATTCGTTATTCTTTAAGTTATTAAACATAAATCCCCACACAAGCACCACCCCTCCCCTCTCTGACTGCCTTTGAAGAAAGTTTGGATACAATTAAATTCTTCATAGGCAGAAGATTAAACAAAAACAAACAAACAAACAAAAGAATAAAATTTAAGAGCAAATATAAGCTGTTTCCAAAACAAACTATGGCATTTTTCCAGGTTATTTATTTTATCCTAATTGAAAGGTTTGAGGCTTTTTTCAATAACTCTTGCTTTCCTTTTGATTTGAGGTATTCACAGTTACTAGACTTGGTGAATCTAGTGGATTAAAAGCCATCAAAACTACCCTCTTTAAAATGCCACATCTTTTTAATTTTCAAAATGACAGACTAGCACTGGCTGTGTTATAATTAGAGTGATATATATTTCAACACAATATGTATGCAAGTTGTGTTTGGAGCAGTTTCTCAAATGACAGTGTCTCTATTCTATAGATGTAGCACCTTTAAACAATCAATTTAATTCAAAGCAGTCCTGGGAAGGATTGATTCACTTACTCGTATCCAGCTGTTGGCCTTCAATTCCACAGGGTTCTGTGGTTCACTGCTGTACAGACAACATAAGCACCACATCAGAGTCTTCTGGCTTTCGTCTGCAGGAAAAAAGCAAATAAAGATACATTTAGAGAAGTAAAAAAAAACAACCCAGAGA
>VWZK01019104.1:0-58439 GCA_013396935.1 Baryphthengus martii | reverse complement strand
AGTACTGTGTCCAGTTTTGGGCACCACAGTATAGGAAGGACACTGAGGTGCTGGAGCAGGTACAGAGAAGGGCTACAAAGCTGGTGAAGGGTTTGGAAAACATGTCTTATGAGGAGAGGCTGAGGGAGTTGGGATTGTTTAGTCAGAAGAAGAGGAGGCTGAGAGGAGACCTTCTTGCTCTCTACAGCTCTCTGAAGGGAGGATGTAGTGAGGCGTGTTGGCCTGTTCTCCCTAGTAACTAACGATAGGACAAGAGGTAATGGCATCAAACTGTGCCAGGGAAGGTTTGGATTGGACATTAGGAAGAACTTAATGAGGTTCAACAAGGGCAAGTGTAGGTCCTGCACCTGGGGAGGAACAACCCCATGCATCAATATAGGTTAGGGGTAGACCTGCTGGAAAGCAGCCCTGAGGAGAAGGATCTTGGAATCCTCATAGATAATAAGTTAACCACGAGCCAACAGTGTGCCCCTGTTGCTGGGAGGGCCAATGATATCCTGGGGTGCTTTAAGAGTGTGGCCAGTAGGTCAAGGGAGTTCATCCTCCCCCTCTGTTCTGCCCTGGTGAGGCCACATCTGGAATATTGTGCCCAGTTTTGTGCTCCCCAGTTCAAGAGAGACAGGGAACCACTTGAGAGAGTCCAGTGGAGGGCAGCAAAGATGATTAAGGGACTGGAACATCTGTCTTAGGAAGAAAGATTGAAAGAGATGGAACTATTTAGCCTGGAGAAGACTGAGAGGAGACTTTATTGATGTCCATAAATATCTAAAGAGTGGGTGCAAGGAAGATCACAGAATCACAGAATGTTAGGAGTTGGAAGCAACCTCGAAAGATCATTGAGTCCAATCCCCCTGCCGGAGCAGGTTCACCTAGGGCAGGCCATGCAGGCATCCAGGTGGGTTTTGAATGTCTCCAGAGAAGTCTCCAGGCAGCTGGACTCTTTTCAGTGATGCCTAGTGACAGGACAAGGGGTAACAGGCTCAAGCTAGAACATAGGAATTTCCATCTGAACATGAAGAAAAAAACTTTACTGCGAGGGTGACGAAGCCCTATAACAGACTGCCCAGGGAGGTTGTGGTATCTCCTTCTCTGGAGGTGTTTAAAGCCCTCCTGGATGCAATCCTGTGTTATGTGCTGTAGGCAGACCTGCTTTGTTGGGAGGGAGTGGAGTAGATGATCTCCAGAGGTTCCTTCCAAATCCAGTGAGTCTGTGACTCGGGGCATATGGAAGTACTGAGATAGTTAAAAATGTTGTGGTACACTTATGGAAATTAATGTATTTCACTTAAAAAAAAAAAAAATCCAGTTTCTTCCAGCACAATAGTATCTGTGATTCCACACTGAATGGCACCAAGGGTTTTAATAGTGATGACTTAATGATATGTAGTATGACACAAGACTTAAATGTCTGAGTGGAAAAGGTACATATTGCATCTCATGTATTGTCTCTGAGTGGTGAAGTATGCAGTAATCACAGGGTCTGTTTTAGTAACATTTCCTTGTTAAGTTAATGTTTGTCCTGACACAACACACTATAAAACACTTTAAATTAGAGACTCTCTCATTTCTGCTATGGGGAATAAACTGATGCTATATTTGTAGAAAAAAATCTTTCCAGATCTTTTAAATTTTGATCTACACTTGAAGAGCAGCACAACCTTCTCTCATTCCCTCCTTTATCATGCTATTTGTCACACTGTAGCTCACAGCAGTCTGATAGTCCATCCGTATTACCTCTTTAGCCCTGGAGTGACTCTGATTGTCATTCAGGGACAGAGGTGATGCTCAAGTCATTTTACAAGGGTATGTGTCTCTAATCCATCATTTTCTGGGTATATTTATAGAGCTTTGTTTTGAGTCCTCTGCCCTGTGTCTGTTTGTTGCTTTTCCCTTAGTATATTTAGTTTCTCTATACTCTTCAGTCGTGCTTACTTAATCTTTCTGCAGGTGATGATGTTGACATTCAATTTGTATTGGAAGAATAAAAATTATGCCTAATACACAGTTATCCTATGATGTGTCAATGTTAACATCAAATAGCTTTATCTCCAAAAATATATGGAACTTATTTTCATATAACCAAGTGTGTAGAGAGGCCTCCTGCTGAAGAGTTCCTTTTGCATGCTAAATGATTCCCACTTAAAATCAAATAAACACTAAGGTACAGTACATAAACAAAGATAAAAAAAGTCTAGCTAAGATATGGAAAGTAATCTTTATGATGAGCTTTGCTGTGAATTGCACAACAAATGAGCCAGGTTGGGGAAACAAATCTCTGGAAGGGTTAAGTTTGTGGAGCCAGCTGTTTTACAAACTATCCTCATCCCCATCTAATAGTGAGCTGTGAAACCATGTTTCTTTTCAGGACCTCAGTCCCACTGGTTAAATGAGTTGCATAGTATTTGATTACACAGTATAATCAACATGTTGTAAAACTGAGTGAATAATTCATAACGTGTCATTTATCTGACAAATTTTGCCTCTGTTTCTGTTTGCCAGTTGTCACTGAGCAGATTATTATGTTCTCAGATGCATCCCTAATTTGAGTTTATTTGCTGAGTAATTTCCAGAAATGATTCTTATTCTGTCCCTCATCCACAGGTAGGTTGTTATGAGAGTTCAGCACTGGAAGATGCAGTTATTTTCATTTAGTACATGGATCATGCGATATTCCTCTTTTTCCCAATCAGATGATGCCTAGAACAAAATGAAACTTCAGTATCATAATTCTACATTCATTTTCTACCAATATTCACCTCAAATTCCTGGGTAAAAGCCAGCATGCCCCACTAGTCTACAAACTCCAGGCACAGTCTAAGAAGAGGAGGCTGGTCCATTCCTTTTCAGATCACATAAAGTTATATATGTACTGTCAAGGAGATCTGAATGTGTTGAGTCTATAAGCAGCCAGCATGGTGTGCACAGAAACTATTGAGGATGTCATCCTTTCAGTTCTCTTCTGAAGTCTGTATGGGTTAACATTGCTGTTCAGAAAAGATAATTATTTCAGTTTCTTCACCTTTTTCAGAATAGCCTTCTGGGCAGAGAACTCTCAGCTGGGAGGCTGATTTTAGGGGAATCTGCACGGAGAGACAGATTATAGCCCATAAAAGCAGCCAAAGCATTAGGCCTTACTGTTAGAGAGAATACTTGCTTTCTTGTCTCCTAGTTCTTTTATTTCTGTTTAACTGCTCAGTTTCTATAGAAGAGCTTCTCATTCTCCTTGACTTCCTTCCAGAATGCTTTAGGGACTATACTAACTTTTAAGGTTTTCTTTTAGAATTTGCCATATGGATGGCAAAACAATTCTTAAAAGGATATAGACCTTACTGTGTCACCGAAAGTTTCTGAGTGAGATTATAGCTATCCAGCCAGCAAGTATCCAGCTCTCTGGGACTGTGCCCAGTGAAGCTAGGTTTCTACAACGTTGAGCGTTACTGGGATGCAAGACCTAATGTGTATAATGCTTGATGAGCCTTATTTGGTATCTTAAAGGAAGGTACATTCAAGACGATGAAGTCAAAGGTTTGATTAAAAATGTTATTGAACATTTCTGAAAGTAAATCTTTCATCTATTTTTAGAGTTTTATAATTGCAGTGGCTTGCATAAAAATGTTCTCTATAGGAACAAAATTCCTATGCTACAGTTTTTATTATTTTCTATGTGTATCTCAACATAAGTGCAGTTCTGCACACTACTTCTGTTGGTAGCACTTACCCCTTGGATTAAATCTCAGACTTGCATAATGTTTCCCATGTGGAAAGAAAAAACTCTTTAACCGTAGTTATAACAGAATTGGTTATCGTTGTGATGTATATAAACTGCTTTTAATGTTTTTGAGTTATGCTGAAAGTTTTGACTTCTTTCTTCACAGGTTGTCAAATTCTGGGGACTTCCATGGTAATATTCATCTGATACTTGTGACTGACATCTATATAATAGGACACACATGAGGCTGAAATTTTTACAGTTGTGAAAGATAAACAGAAGTAATTTACATTTGTACATGAAACAGGTTCAAATTCCGTGTTCAAGAGAATGTCGTCTCAACCTGTTTTAGGCACTTCACCATAGACACCCACAACTTTTTTAAAAAAACATGTCATTCTTTGAAGTCATCACTAGGAGCTGCTGTAGAAGTGTGGTCTTTCTCACAGAGCCTGTGCCCTCTGAATTTGCCATTACTGTACCTACAAGTCATCCATAACTGTCTGTTCTGTCAGAATCTTAATCCATCAAATCAATCAGTGAATAAATCTTGTACCTTGCTCTGCATGAACACACTTAATCTTGTTTTATGCAAGCATTATCAGTGAGTCTCTTGCCCCAAGTGAGGCATATCAGCCACTGCATTAAACCAGAATATGCCACTGTTTTATAAATTAATTGATTTTCAAGCATGTAATTCTTAGCAAAATGTTATTTACATTTATCTATAGAAATTGGTATATTTTATCTGGCCTAAAATGAGACTTTCAATGATACTCAGTTTTAGAAGCCTTCATTCAGAGGCCTACTGGTGATCACTTTGGATAGTGAGACCACTAGCTAATTTCATATTGCCAGCTTTGAATCTCCTTTGTATTGGAATATTCTTGATTTTATATTCATAGCTTTACTGATTTGCACCTCAAGCAGTTCTTACTGCTTCTCAAATCAAAATTACTGGTAGTCAACATAAGTCTTAGAAGAGCTCCACTATGTCATTGTATTGATAGCAGAGTAGCTTAAATACAACAGCATAAATATGATTGGGAATAAATTTAAATTACTTTGAAGCAGCATTCTATTTAAATGTCTTTGGAATGACTTTCTACTTCTACAAATCCCTCCTTTCTTCTAAATTTAGTAAAATTCTGGAAAACAGTATCCCTTGCTTGGATTTTGTCTTAGCTCAGAATAGAACTGCAGGCAGGTCAAGAAAAGTTCAGAAAGAGCAAGTCTGAGGTCTTGCAAATTCAATGTTAATACTGGCAATGGTAACTTTGGAGGGCTACAGGGTACATGAGAGTGAGCACAAGGTGAGGACCAAGATTTTTTCTGAAATCTTCAAAATATTGACCTGGAATATCTATTACCATTGCTAGTAACAGGTTACAAGCTTTGTACTGATTTTACCAGGGCAGAAGCTCGTCAGGCTTCTCTCTCTGAGCTTCTCTTGATCTGCCTCCAGCTTTGTTTTTCTTGGTTTAACTGTGAAAGCAATTTCTCTAATTGACTAGATGTCAAAGGCTAATTTGTTTTCTCTGTGCTTATCTTTGTGTGGTACGACCACAGTTTTGCATGGATAGCAGTAATAAGCAGTTATTCTATGTAGAAATGTAAATACAAGTGTGTTGAGGTGTACAAGCCTAGTATGGGAACAGCAGCCTGAGGATGGGAGCCACAGCTTGTGGGGTAGAGTGAGGAAAATCACACATAAGATGAGAAGAGATACGGAGCACAGGGTCGATACTGGAGAACTTACAGCAATAAACAATAAAGAATCCGAGCAGGACAAAACAAAGCTTGTTCTAGGGATAATAACGATAACAAAGAAATAGCACCTAGCATACATAAAAAGTGCAATATATAAAAGGTTTGTATGTAATGTGGGGCTTCATATCAAAGAAGAAAGAGCAAAGGTTTAAAGAAGTGTTAGTAAACACATAAAAACTAACTGGAGTGGATCTCTGAAGGAGGAATTAAAAAAACATCAACATGAACATCTTATTCCTTTTGGTGAAGGACCTCAGGTCCTAACAACACACCATAACCCACCCATGCCACTACCAGACTGAAATCATCAATTTATAGGATTCTAAATGAATTCTATCTGGACTAAAATTGTATCAGAAGACAGAGGATAAAAGGTTAACTTTTATAACAAAGCAAGAGCTACTTATGTAAGAACCACAAGTCAAACATTAAAACTGTAAACCTGAGAGCTTGAAGAAATACTAATCCATCCTTTACAATAGTTTTCTAGTAACAAATGATCTGCATTAAATTCCAAGTGCAAAACTTAAAATACTTCTGCCACAGAGACAGGAATAGAGATAAACTTGTCCATGATCATTTAAATGGCTTTTTTTGTGCCCTGGTATATATATAGGTGGTATAAGGGGTCTGTTTCCAGGATCTCAAATGTGCAGAGATTATTTAAAGAGATTAATTATATCAATTTTTAGCTTTATGAAGTCACAAAAAAAAAAAAAATTGGAAGAGGAGATTTCTGTGGACACCAGATAGGTCTTTTTTCTAGTTCCAGGATGTGGAGCTTGAAGTGGCTAGTAAGAGATAACTGAGTATCAGGTCCATTTTACTTATAAGAATTCACATTGATACCAAAGGGGAAAATACATACATTACAAGCAATGAAAAAGCCAATTTTAAAAATTGCATTCCTCAGTTTACACTAGAATCAGCATGGAACAAATTTGATCCTCATTGCTATAGCACCCAACTTAGTGAGGCTCTGTTCCTTAACTATGACATTCTAATATCATTATGGTGAAAATAATAATTCAGCTCAAGAGCAGTCCATGCTCAAATAGATGGTGTATTTTGAATACACCAGTTTCTCAATAAATTAGTGCAGACAATTAAACACAGGTGCTTTGAAAGGATCTTGTTATTTGTCCAAGATACTAGAATTTGTGAACAGAATGCTTTCCTCTCCCTAGGAGAATTTACATTAAAAAAAAAGAAAGAAATCCAAAATACTTTCCAACTAATGATAAGTACCTGATATAACAAGAATTGACAGGTCACAACTTGCTCCTTCACCCTAAGTCAAGGCTGTTGATTTCCTAAAGTTTTAAATGTGTTTAAATATAGAAAAACTCAAATTACTGGTTTAAAGCGCCTTCTATCTCCACCTGAATATTCAAAACATGAAAGAAATTAACTTTAAAAATGCATCTTTTGAACCATACTGATAACTACTATTCTGAAAAAGTCTAGCCAAAGCCTATTTTTATAAGGTAGCCATTTTATTTCTCAAATAAGATTGCTTGGTACTTTATAATTCAAAAGCATTGTTATATATGTTTTAGCACATAAAAATGGCCTTCCTAAAATGCATACTAGCACTGTATTCACGAAAACAAAAAAATAACGATGTAAAATATGCTCTTTTTAAATAAAGGAGGAATGCAAGTGAAAAAAATTCTCAAATTACTGTAAAATTATTACTCCAAAATCACATTATAGTCTATGAACAGTCATTTAAGTATTTCATAACATTAACTGGGAATGATTTAATACTAATTTGTTTTCTCTAACAATTTTGACAACAAAGATTACAGGAAGAAGTGATGGCTAAAATACGCATTTTTCAGCAGTCCAGAAGAGCACCCTAAAAAAAGTTAATTTTATTAGTACCGAAGTTATAAGCTTTGATTTTTCTCCCTCATAATAATTTAATTATTTTTGTTATGTAACAGGATATTAAGGTAATAAGAGAAAGATCTCAAAATAGTATTTCTTAGGAAGATATGCAGACATTTTTGCAAACCTAATTATATTAATATTTATACATCATAAATAGTTTCATAAGAACCAGACACATCATGAAAATTTACTGACACATTGCTAAAAAGAAATTAAGAAAAAAAAAATTTTGAAAGGCTCCAATTTTTAATTTCTTTAGAGGATACTGGTCTTGGTGTTTCATCTTGATAAGATCGAAATATCTTCTAACACATCCAATATGTTTCCAAAGAGCTTTAAGAGATTGAAATTTTAGGGTTTTCAAGCATGAACCCTGTCTTCTGAGTTACCTTTTTGAAGTATTACCAGAACCTGGAGAAATACTGGAGTCTGGAAGGAAATACAAACTTGGATTCCTGGGAGAACAACCTCCTAGTGCTTCCAAATCTCTAACTGCTGAGTGGCTTGGTATCAGTCTAGGATCCTTCTCCCTTCTGAACAGACTGCAGAAAGGCTTTTGAGAAGTCCTGTGGGTGAAGAAGCTTCAACAAGTTTCTAATATCTGCCAGTCAAGGAGGGCTGCATCTGTTATCTACATGGTTCTGAAAATAATTTAAAATGAGATTTAATTCTAAATGTTCTTTGTGAAAAATTATTGTTAATATTTGTCTATTTTTCAGTAGAAGCTAGGTGTCACAGTGTCACCAGTTGTTCTATTCTACCTGAGTGAAATGCAGACTAAGTAAAAAAGGATGATTTCTCCATACACATTTTCTCTATACAAAAATATTTTTTTTTCTTTTATTTTACCATCATGCTCAAGCCTATAACTTTCATTTGGGAGAATAATTTAAAAAAAAAAAAAAAAGTTCTTTCTCTTTCTTGAAAATGCATTTGGCAATAAATCAACTTAGAATGACGTATCTTGTGCTTGTCAATGAACTTCCTTCTTTCGAAATAAATGCATATTCACCTTTGGACTTTCTAGGAAATTACTCAAAGTTCATTCTTGGAGAGTTTTGGTAATACTGTAAATAAAATATCAATAGGTTTTGATGAAGAAGTGTATTTCTAAAAGGTATGCTTGTTCTCATTTTATAGTGCTTTTTCTTGTAGAAAATTTATATTCCTTTTTTTTTTCCTGATTTTTATTTTTGTCTCTTCTATTTTACTGATACAAAGTTTCACCCAAAATGACTTTCTTCTTAAGGCACGTGTTTATTGTTGTTTGGATTCTCTTATAATGTTAGAACAGTAATTCTGAAGGTGTTTTAAAGAGACTTTCATTTTTTATTTTGGAAGCTATTTTTAATACTTCCTTTAAAAGGATCAGTCAGTGCAGTATAAAAGATAAAATGGTTTAATAAAGTTTTTATTTTATTCTCTTTAGTGCTACTTTTAAGCTGAATATCCATTCATTACAAAGAACCAGACAGTATTTCTCAATTTGAAAAGGCAAGTGATATAAAAAGGCCAGTGTGGCTTCCTACAGACAGTTCTTTACGGATCAGTAATTTCTTTACAACCGTGCTTCTAATGGGCCATCACAGAGGAATCTGTTTAACTGTATTACAGTCTAATCAGAGGTGGCATCTGTCAAACGTGCCTGATTTAGCTCTAAGAACTAGACTACCTATCAGGATGCAGGTTTACCCGTTAGCAACAAAATAAAACTCCAAATAGCACTGTATACTGGCAGTAGACACGAAGGCACGGAGAGAGTTGTAGTGTCTGAGAACAGTTATTCATACAAGTACAAAGCTTTTGCTATTTTGACAATAAAAAAATTCAGACTCAGCTGGTCTTTATGCTAATGCCATCAATCTACTGTCTGAAGTGAAGGACGTTCTCTCTTTCCTGACTTGCTGAGAGCATACAAACAAGACATGGGGAAAGAAAAGTGGGAAGTTAAACTTGAGTGGCTGTTCTGTAAGAATCAAACTATCAGTGTCAGACAAAATGAGTAAGCTATTTGAAATGTCTTTTTATTTTCCATTTTTGATCCCCCCAAAAAAGGAATTGTATGTCGGAAAGCCTATTAAAAAGATAGATGCGTTCTGCATCTAGACAAATGAATTCTGCAGAAAAATTAGTGATGAGATTTCCTTTTCTCTGAGAGCCTCCCAGTGTCTCTGTGTTTGTTAGACCAGGAGTTCTGTATATGTGAGTCTTTCTGCAGCTACTGAAATGTGTTTTGTTAAAAACCTATGTAAATAAATAGATACATGGGAATCTATCTGGAATGACAATCCTGAAAAATTCAGTTTTCTGTGTAACTGGGGTGTAATTATAACACATCTCTCAAAAAAAACCCAGCTCTCTATCAGGTTCTGCCTTAATAACCCTTAACCCTGACTGTGACTGACCATCTCCAGAGGGGAGATGTCTTTTTCCCAAGTCTTTATGAACATTTAGGCATTGGCCTCTCTGCTTGTATTACCACACAAGGATGCCAATTAATGTCATTTGCAATGTGGATTCTTGTCCGTTAGAAATGGGACTAAACCCAGTAAATCATTTCACACAGGCCATTGAGTAGCTGTCAAGGGGTAACCCTTTCTGTCACTACTGATCTGGTACAGATGTGAAGTGACCTAGAGGTGTAATACTCTATCTTATTACCAGCTATACGGACCATCCATCCTCTTTAATTTTAATTATTTACTTTTGTATTGCACTTGTTTATCTTTGTTCAGGAAGAAATGCCGTCAGTCTTCAACAATGCTCAAAGACAATTGATCTGTTTTATTTATAAATGTAATATTGGGCCTGTATTCTAGGGGACGGAAATCTAAGTAATCTAAGTAAAGCATTCTTCTTCCACATATAAATACAAGGTACCAATTATCTCTTTTTATTCTGTATTTCATTCTGTTACCTTTTCTTTCACCCATTCTCAAGATACAAGAAATCTTTCGAAGTGTCAGGATTAAAACTTCACAACACGTAAGAGGATGTGATCAACTGACTGGTGGCACTGTAGCTCAGAATTCTGACTTTATTGGAAGGCAGACTGCCATCTTGATCTTCTTGTGTAATATGCGAGGAAAACAAGAACAAAATTGTGAGTAGCGTGTGTGAAAATCTCTGGGATAAGATGGCTAATTCTAGTCAAAGTGCTTTTAAATAATGAGCTTACTCCTCACCTATTAGCATTGTAGCAAGTCGTCTCATTGTGTTTCAGCACTTCAGCATCTTAGGATACATCCTACCCATTTTAAGCATCTGCAAAACTCCTTTTAGTAGCTAAAACTCTACTGACTATTGATTAAAACTCTAACAGACAGAGAGACAGAGGAGGAGAAGAGAGGAGAGGATGAGGAAAAGAGAATGTCTAAGAACCACATTTGACATAAAACCAGAGAAATGTGTTAGGTTTGAATTGTATCCCATTGATATATTTTGAATTGACTATATTAGAATTGAAGCGGGTTAGTCTTTACTTTACATAGTAAATATTGCAGAAATGTTAAACTGAAGGTTGATTTCCCAGAGGCGAGCTCAGCAAAGACTATTTTATATATAGATTTTAAATAGGGTAGAAGAGTTCATCTAGGATTACTCTACCAGTCACACATACCTAACCTCTGCCTACATGTATCTTTAGAGTAATGGATATGCTTATTTTTCATCTTTCTTATGGTCTTCACAGTGGTTCTCAGAAGCTCTAGGGAGATACATATGTAATGTAGTTCCAAATCTTGTATTAAGAATGGCAAATTCCTTGGATTGTCATAATCTGCTTTGACTATGGGACTTGAAGGAAAACATGCATTCAAAATGTCTTTTAGTTTCTCCAAACCAAGAATTATGCACTTATCACAGTAAGGATAAGAATAAGTGCCTAAGAAGTCAGGAGAGGGACTTAGATCTGCCAGTAGAATGTTGTAAGTTTCTTGTGTTAAGCACAAGCATTCAGAGTTTAGGACCACTTTGTTGTTTCTTCTAAAATGCTTTTGATATAAATACTAATATAAGGAATAAATATTAATAATAATAGTCAGATATCAAAGTAGGTCTTTCTTTTGTCATGTTTTTCAGTCTCTCCTTGTGATCTGTTTCTGTTAAATGATTGCTATTTTTGCAAAGTGAAAAAGAATGCAAGTATGACTGGGTTGTCCTGGTGAAGCCCTAGCTGTGTCACCATTACCATGAAGCTACATCTTCAACAGCTTTGGAGAAAAACAGGGGACTACAGCAAAAGTACAAGCAGATACTCTGAACGAAAAAGCATAGCATGATTTCAGAGACCACAGAGGTATAAATATAAATTGGAAATGAGTAATTACTAATAAATACAACTTTGAGAGCTGGGTGGGATCCATTTTAGGGCATAATTTAAATGTGTAGAATTATGACACAGCCTATTGCAGATACCTGTGATTGGTAGCGTAGGTGAAATAATCTTTAGCTTCCTTACAAGACAAACTAAATGCAGCTATGCCTCTTTTCTTCAGAACTGTGTACACAAAACTGATCGCTCTGATACTCTGTACTGATACTAAGCTATCACTTTCTTATCATAAAGGGAAATGTACTTCTATTTCTTGTCTCTGAGACTCAATTGTAGTTGGTATGTGACTCAATCTATGTCATGCTCTTATAGCAGGAATATCTTCATTAGCCTCTTAGGCAGAATTCAGTGTCTTTGACAATGGGGAAAAGCAAATCAGACAAATAGAGCCTGGTTAAAGCTATTAGTCTTTTTATTTTCCATATCTAAGAAATGTATAATTATCTATCTACATTGCTATAAATATTTGTTTGATTAATATACAAAGAAATATATTGCATTTGTAACAGAAAAGTAGAACAGAATAATCAAATGTATTACTGTGGCTTAACAAGTTATTCAACAATAAATTATCTGCTATATATACATTTTTCAGCCTATAGCAATAAAAAATAATGTGATTTTCTTACCAATAAATGTTTTGGTTTTTGATATTTAGCAGTGTTTCTTAATTGACATATAGAGCACACCACAGAAAGTACACACAGATGTTATGACTGATAAATGGTGACCTGTTAAGCAATAATAACTTTACAAGTATCTGAGTCTTATCTCATATTTAGATAGTATAATTAAGATTTACCATCTCAGAAAGAAATTGAGTTGTTAAAAGCACAGGTATAATGAAGTTTTATTTGTGCTCTTTTTCGAGGCAGTTTAGACAGAAATATAACCAATGTAAACATATCTATTTTGATTTTGCATAAGATACATGTGTCAGAATTTTCAGTTTTTTAAGATTCCTACTGAATTTTATGAGACCTTTAAATGTAAAAGTATTTCTATGAACTAAAAAAAAAAAAAAGTCCTCTTTCGACGAGTTTTTCAAATTTGGCTTTCTTACAGTTTGACCATCTGTTTGTGCTGGACTTGGATTCCTGTGATACTGGCAATGGCCAGTATTGTCTCAGGTGGTGAATGGAAGAGAAGAAATGGTGACATATGGTAGTAGGATGCTTATTCCAGCCGAGCAAAAACAAATTGTACTACATAAAAGCAATTACAGTTTATCTTTTATGCACTGAACATACAAAATGGCATTTTAAAGATCTTAGTGACTTACAATTTTTAAGGACTTAGTAAAAAATAGTTAAATGTCTTTAGGCTAAAAGCAGATAAAAAGAATTTTACAATCTGCATTCTGAGTTGGAGAAGTACGAAAAGGGTTCATGCTATCAGTTTAGGTTATGAACTTAGGTTTGATAAAGAGCTCAAAACTTTCTCTTGACAGTCAACAGAGGTACTTCAAAAAGGACATTTAGAACACCTAAATTAATTTATAGGTGTCTTCCTTCTGTGCTTTGAAATCCGTTCATATTAGCTAAAGTAAACAGCTGGAAAATTAATGTTAAATATTCCTATTCTCTCATGAAAATCCGGTTGTTTTAAAATCTATGCTTTTTTTTGGGGAACTTTTTTTTTACTTCCCATGTCCTGTAAACCTGACAAGTTCTGCATAGCAATGCAGATCAAGAACATCTCTTTGTGGCAGAGCATTGTGCTATGTTCTACTCAAGATAAATGGTCTTTCTTTGTATGAAATCTTCACTCTGCTACTCCATCAGTCAAAACAAATCCTATCCAGAGGCTGATGTGGACATTTATTTTTGTATATTCTACATCTAGATAATGTACCTTCATACACCTTGTAAAGCAGAAGGAAAAAAAAAAGGAAAAAAGAGGAAAAGAATTCATACATAAAGACAAGTAAAGGCAAAATACTCCGTCCTCCTCTGACCCCAACCCCCGCCCCCCCCCACTCCTCACATTAAAGTAACGGGAAAAGGTCTGTCACAGATACAATCTCTTTTCCACAGACAACCTCTTTAAAAGGTTAATTTGCTTAATGCATAAGTGCTCTAACACATAATTATAGTTTCCACTTGATATATTTTGTATAGTGTTCCACATTTAGGTTTTCTGAAGAAATAGCCCTATGGATACAACATATTCCAATACCTACGACATTTTAAGGGTTGGGTTTAGGGCTCAGCACAATGAAGTCGAATGACATTTAATTACTGATGTGCAGCCATTCAGTTCAGCTAATTATGATCCCTGGAGTTTAGTCATCATATGTAATTAACTTTTACTTTCATAAAAGCTTAATGTGCTGCAAAAGCAGCAATGGCTGTGGATGTTACACTTCAGGATTACTGACAGAATTCAAAATGAATTCTAAAAGACAATTTTTCTCACTAAGTGTTAATATAGCCATCTGCTCTTAAGCAGTGTAAATTTGTTTTAATAGGAGGACAGATATAATTGCCTGTGATATTTTTTTTATTATTATTATTTCTTGGTCACAATAACCACAGTATAAGCAAGTGGGAGAACAATTCAGCCCTGGACAGGCAATCATAATCTATTCAAATAAAGCTAGCAAAAAGACAGATAAGCAATATTTGAAAGGCCAGCTGGGTTTTCTTTTGTTTTGTTATGTGGGTTTTTTTTTAAACAATGTCTTGCAAACCATTGTAATTACCAAAACTGAATTTTATTCGTATTTCTAGTGTGCCGTAGTAGTAGCTGTGAAATATAAAGGTGCATATACAACTATTTACAAAAAAAATAATGGTTTTGTACAAAGAAGGCTCACTATATCATGTGTGTTTAGTCACCTTTTACTGATCTTTGTTACAGAAAAGAGGAAATAGATCAAAGCTCTTAAGTAAAGCCAAAGAACATTTACACCAAAATGTTGAGTTATGCTCAGCAAGTCAATTCCTGTACGTCTATATGACAGAACAGTCAAGAGCAGGGATATATCAATTAACTTTGAGTGAATGGGTGGGGGTACCAAAGCACTGTCACAGTTTGGTGAAACTCTCTAATCAGGCTAAAATAATCCATTTCTCAAGAGATTTATGTTAGCTATTAACAGCATGGTATCATATTCACCGAACAGGTGTATTCAATTTAACCCTAGAGAATCCAAAACACATGCCCATACTCTTTCTAATATTTGTGAGGGCTCCTGCTGAATAAGAAAAAGATTTTAACAATATGGCCCTGGCAGAGCTCAAGCTCAGGCAGGGGAGACAACAGACGCTTGACCCTAAGACAGGTTGCTGAAACTAACTCAGCCCAATTCCAGGCAAGGTGAACCAAGGCCAGCCCTGCAACCTGCACTCTCAGGTTAGAGGTATACATCCTTACACAAAAAGATGGCAAAATTATTTTTACTGGGCTGCTTCGCCTCACTATGTGAGGAATTGTAGAGTGACAGAAGAGACTAGTCCTAACTGAAGAATATAACATATAAAGAAGGTGGTAATAAAAATGACATACTTTTATGAAGCTTTAATAAACCATAGAACACCTTACACAAATGCAAGAGAACATAAATAAGGCTAAAGAGCAGAGGGAGTTGCCAATAGCAGCAATATGATGGAAATGATAAAAGTTGAAAAGTTTCTGAAACACTGGCGTGTTTTAAGTAGTCCAGGCACAGCATAAAAAATTCCGTTCAAGAAATCCCAGGATAACAGGGTTAGGCTAAAGTTAGGTCTCATATACCTGAAAAAAAATGTTTCTTGCGTATTTGTACTGTTGCAGATTTATGTTCAAGATGAGAATTCTATTGAGAGTAAACTAAAATTTGCTTTGAGACGTTTTCCTGTCTGTAGCGAATTTTCATTCATGTTGAAATTCCTATTTGTAGTTGCAATGGAGGAATTTAACTGACAATTGGACAAGATTCCCTGCTACCCTGACTATAGAATTTATTTTAAAAATTAAGAACTTACACATTTTCTGTAGTAGGATTCCTTTCTCTGTTAATATATTCTGCATGCATTTATTAAAAAAAAAATTGCATTGTTTTGAATTTATTTTTCTAGTTTTTGTGTAAGTATTTCAATAAAATTACTTAAAACTCCCTTCTACATGCTGTTTTTGTGTCATGATAGCAAGACTTTGAACCTCTAGAAGGCAGAACATGCCTGTCAGTCAGTTGGCTTGAATCTTACACCACAAAACTTCAAATTCAAAATTAGGGACACCATTTCAATGTGAACATAATTAAATATTGGAACAAGCATCCGGTATCCTCCATGATTCTATAGTGATTTTCCATGTCTGGATTACTATAGAAAAGTACAGTTGTCTTCTATAATATGACTTCCTTCAGTCAAATTGCATTTTTTTGTTAATGGTAAACCCTAAGATACCAGGTTCAGTACAGCTGTAAACTGACAAGAAGAAATAGCCTTAGGCAAGTGAGAAGTCAGTCAAATCATTCTCATTTCCCTGTAGTCATAAATGCAAAGAATCTGTACAACTGCGATTTGGCCCTTGAAAAGACTCAATAAATATTTTATTTTTCTCATGTGTCATGTTGCAAGACCTCACTGGAATTAAGTAGTCAACAGCAATCTTGTAGCTTTACTGCTGCCAATCTCAAGTACAGACAAGTTCAAATGTGGGTTTTAGTGGCTAGGTTGCTGTAATTTCAGATACAGGCAGATTTATTCAGTACAAATGTCAATTAATGTTTTCTTTGCATTGATTAGGGGACTTTTACTTCATTGATCCCTGACAACCAATTACTGAACTCCAGCTACAGACAGAATGTAGAATAAAGCTTGTATACCTCATATAAAATCAATTGTAACATTTCAAATAGTATATGTGCTGATACTTGCTTCAGCTCTTCGAAAATTAATTTTCATATTTACCTATCTAATTCCAATAATGAGCTTCTTACATGGAGTAAAGTAGTTCAAGGACAGGTGTATCTGATGCTCAGAGAAATGGACTGTTATTTTTCTCCCTGTGTTATATGCAATCAATGTATCCCTTCTCTTTTATGCTTCCCTATTTGTTCACAAGTGTTGTGTCTCCTATTGTGTTGAAATAATTCTCAGCATTCTACTTTTCTACTTTCCTGGATTTACACCCATCCACCAAATGTATGTGTTTCAGGTAAACTTATCCCAAGTGTATTGATCTGCATTTTCCAAGGGCAATGTCATCATCATCCTTTTAAAAAAAATAATAATTTAAATCATTCTTTCTTTGTACAGTATCTCACCTGCATGAGTATGTGTAACTCCTTCCTGTCTTGAATTCTTTGTTAAATTACCCATTGCTTCAATATTGTGAATGGCAATATTAGTTTGTATCTCTGACATGAGCTTGGAATAATGGCTACGGCTACTAAGAGGATCCTGTTTCTCATCATTGCTGAGCTGAGGTAACGTCAGGGCACGTATCAATATTGGAACTTCAGAAACAGTCCTGAGCCTCATAGTTTTATGGTAGGCTTAGTGCTGGAAGTTTTAGTCTTAAAACCTAAATTCCATTTTGCAGCTGTTGAATCTTAATATCTATCAATTCCACTCTAAACTGCTGTTTTATCTACTTCAATTGGCTGTATCAGTCATGTTGGTAAGACATAGCCTTGCCAGCTTGGTGAGCTGTAATGAACCTTGGACATTAAACTTGACAAAACTCTCTAGATATGCTCAAATAGTGTATTCATATCGTAATTGTACAAACCAAAAGGTATTCCTTTCTGCTCCAGTCCTTGCCATTTGATATCCTGTTATTCTTAGATAAGACAGAGTACCAACTAGTGCAAGACTTGGTACTGCTTTCTCTTCACATTCTCTAAATAAAATATACTGACTTGTTTAATGTCTGCTTTATTAAATGAATTGTTATCTAATAGGCTTAATTGCTCTCTTACAGCAGCATTAGAAATTGAAATAGTATCAAGTAATTCTAGAATTATCACTGGGAAATGGTACTTTAATGTTGTTCTCTGTTATATCAGTCACTAGAATAATAAAACAAATCCTGAACTATATGTTCTCCTTTGTTCAATATCTATCTGTTAAGGTAGTTCCCATATGATACTCACTATCTCTAATGGCTTAGACCTTTCAACAGTTATATATGTCCTCAGTCTTTTTCTGACTTTTCCATGAGTGCTATTGATTTCTGTAGTCTTCTTTAGAATTGCAGAATTTTATTTTCTGTATTTTCTCTAGTATTTACCAAATGCCACATTTTTTTTTTAACTTCAGGGTTGAATCTTAGGTACTTAATAAGACTATGCTTTGAAAACAGGGAAAATATAAGGCAAAGTTTATTTGGGGGTGTTTTAAATGTAGGTGTCTTATCTACCTGCCTACCTGGGCCAGAATTGATCCTATTTCAGGCCATCAGATATGCTTACTATCTTTCTGCACCACATTGCTACTGCTGTGCATTGTTTGTATGTGTGCAGTCTTGTTTACAGGCTTGTCTTCTGTGTCTCCAGAGGTGTCTGAAGTCTTAAATGACAAAATTTCAGGTCATACTTTATTGAACAAATCTTCATTAATTACCTCCAGTAGACCACTTGTATCAGCAGCCATCAGCAGTCTAATGAGATAGGTTGTATTGAAAGGTCCCATGCAAATGCGAAGGAAAAAAAGTTGGAGCTAATTTGTTATCTTTACTAATTAAAAGGAATTGTTTATCCTTAGTCTCAAATTGTCAGTTTCTTAATACAAAGATATTCTACTTGAAGTAAAGTGTGGGATTATCATGAATAGTCTCTATCAGTTCCCACAACAGTATTTTAAAATAAATTTGTTGGAAGAACTATACAGAGCTCTTCTATCTAACCATAGGGCATTGATGTGTGTAAATGAATACTAAGAGTAGTACAGAGACAGTAGGACTTGCAGAGTGATAGTATTATGCAAATTATACTTTAATCCCCCCATAGTTTTATTTGGTGAATACCATGGTCAAATGAAGGCATTTGTATTGGGTTTGGATGGGATGGAGTTAACTTTCCCCATATCAGCCCTCACGATGTTGTACTTTGTAGATAGAACATTTTTGATAACATACCAGCATTTTGGGTACTGCTGAGTCTTGTTCACACGGCACCAAACTGTCTCTCCAGCTTCCTCCCTCAAAGGCCAATAGACTGGGTGTAGGCAAGAGGCTGGAATGGGGCATAACAGGGACAGCTGACCCAAACTATCTAAAGCGATATTTCATGTCGTATGATGTTATGCTCAGCAGTAAAAGGTAAAAAAAAAAGAAAAGAAGACAGAGGGCATTCTTTCTTCAGACATTTGCCTTCCAAAGCAACCACTATGCATACTGAGGCCCTGCTTCCCAGGAAATGTCTGGACTTCACCTGCTTATGGGAAGCAGAGAAAAAATATTTTTATTTTTCTCTGCCTCCACACACAGCCTTTGCTTTTATTTATTAAACCGCATTTATCTCAATCCATAATTTTTAACTCTTATTTTGTCCACCATCTCTGAGAAAGGGGAGTGTTAGAGTGGCTTGGTGGGCACCTGGCATTCAGCCATGGTAAACCCGCCACATTTCGTAAGCACAGCCCTCCCTGTTGACCAGATATTAAACTGATTACATGGATATTACTGTATCAGAGATACCATCTGTCTAGTAAGATGCAAAACCAAATACATGAGCAAAAGTGATCTTTAGAGATCCAAAGAACATTTCAGTGAGAGCAAAATTCTTCATTCTGGCAAACCTCCATCCCAAGCAATTATGTCTGAACTGCTTCGATTCCCCCTGTAATTTCAACAGCATATAAAATTCTACTTTAGTTCCCATCTGCATCCGTACTGTGTATTAAGGGGCAAATACTTTATTTTACCCAGTAGCAACTGGAATGATAAAAGAATCTACCATATCATTATACTGTATCTTAATTAATGAATATTAAAATCTTAAATAAGTTCAAATGAGTAGACTGCTTAGAAGCACAAAATGGCCCTGAAGAATATTGATTAAAATCTGGTTTTATGTGGATAACAATTATTTTCAATCTTTCAATCTCTACTATGTTGGGATGTTGTTCAGGCACCAGCCAGTGTAGTGATAGGACTCTGATACTAAGTTACCCCTGCAGGAACAGCCCTCAGGGGCAGACTGGCTTCTGCTCTGTGCAGAAAGTTTATGAGGGCAGCCTCATAAGATCCTAAATTCTTAGTTCCACATGTAAGATGTGTTCCCTTTTTCCCATGACAAAATTTGGAGTGTAACAGTATAGATATTTATAACAACTATAGCTATAATCAATCCTTTCACTTAGACAGAGCTCTCATCTGAAGTCATGCTATTCCAGAAGTAATTTTTAGTCATTACTGTTTCAATTTACTAAAATGTGTCATCTCAACACTCTGTAATCCTCCACCTTTTTATCTGATTCTCCTGAGGTCACTCTTCTTTGCTCACGTTTAATAGTTATTCTCCCATGTATTGTTTCTTCATAGAATCCCAGAATCCCAGGTTGGAAGGGACCTCAACGATCATCTGGTCCAACTTTTTCTGTAAAAAGTTTAAATGAGATGGTCTAGTACCGTGTCAAGTTGTGTCTTAAAACTTCCCGATATAGCGGTACCTTCTTTTCAGCCTCAACAATGAATTCAAGTTTCCCACCAAATTGCACAATCTGTGCATTACATTATAAACACAGTATTCTATCATACAGGTATAAATATCTTTAATCATATCAGGCTTCCTAGTTCTTAGTCAATGTTACTTTCACATACTGCTTTCACTTATTTTTCTTTTCACAAATAAATCTAGACTTGCCTGATTTCCATCCCACTAATGTACTAGGCGTGGAAAAAAAATCCTAACCTTGTGTTCTGACTTCCTAATATACATTTTCTTATATTTTAAATTGTCTTCATTTAACTATCAGAAGGTTATTTCCTTAATTATTTAAATGGCCTCAGTTCCTCAAATACACTTCTCAACCCAAGAATAGCATCCTGAAATGATATTGATAGCACCATTCTCTGAAGCAGATATTTTGTAAGTCTTACTATGCCTTTACCCTCTCTGTTGTCAGAGCCTCCATTTCTTCTAGTCTTTCTATGATTTTTTATTATAGATTTTTATCCAATTTTATTTATTTTTTTTTATTCAGAATTATTTTCATTGAAGATGTTTCATACGTAGATGATTTGTGAGACTAAGAAGATCCTGTCTCAAAAGAGGAGAAAATATGAACTGAATAAAAATAAAGTTTAAGCTAGAAAAGAAAATGGAAGCCTCTTGAACAAAAATAAGGAAAATAATTTAATTCTTAAGGGATTAAGGCATCTAGTGCCAATGACAACAGTCACAGAGTAGCAATCATAGAAGAACAGATGATAATGTCATAATTTAGATGGCTTCAAACAAGCTAGACATACCAAAATTAATCTTGAAATACTTAGGGAGTATTGTAGCAGAGCTGAAAACAGTTATTTTTAAAGAAATGATGAAAAATGGATGAGATTGTAGAAAATAGTACTTGTTACTAAAATGGGAGGAGACTGTGAATGATCAAGTCATACATTTTTTTTCTTCTGTGTCCAGAAATAGATGAAAAAAAAATAAAAATAAATGTGCCCGTATACTGGAAATAAATTCAGTATCAGCCAGTATGGTTTCATCAGGAACAAATCATGTCAACACAATTTAATTTTGTTCTGTGGCAGACTGGCAAGGTGGAGGGTTGAGAGAATTAGGAAACATAATATGCTGTGATCATAGAAAAGCTTTTAACACAGCCATACTTGAGATCTGTAAAAAATCTAAGGAAAATAGTAGGGTTTACATTCATGAATTGGTGCAAAACTAGTTGGAAAAAAAATACCATACTCTTACCAAAGGGTTCTTTGCCACCTGGGGATGAGTAAGGTGACATTTTATGCTTGTCTATCTTAGACAACATTTACTAAGTATTTTCATTAATCACTTAGTGAATAAATAGTCATTTTATATTGCAGATGAATTTTACCTCTCTAATCTAGAGAGGCACAAAGATAGGGTAAGAATTCAAAACCATCTTGATCATCTGGAAAGATCTGAACAAAAATACTGAAATATATAAGTACATTTAGGTAGCAATAATCATGCAAATACAAGATGATGAAGGTGATGAAACACTGGAACACGTTGCCCAGAGAGGTGATAGAAGCCTCATCCCTGGAAACAGTCAAGGTCAGGTTGAATGAGCTTCTGAGACAGTTGATATAGTTAAAGATATCCCTGCTCACTGCTGGGGGGAGTTGGAATGGCCAACTGACCTTTAAACATCCTTTCCAACCCAAAGCATTCTATGATTCTATGATTCTAAGATGAGGAAAGACAAAACCACCTTATAGTTCTGATCTGAAGACAGGTCATGATACATAAAAGCAAATATGACAGTGAGGTGTATAGATAGGGCCGTCTAATATGAGCGACAGCTTTAAATCGACAGCAGTAATACTGGACCAGTTTATGGGTGCTACACTTTTTGAAAGGTATGTATGGGCTAACTGGGTAAAGTCCCTGATAATTCCATGAAGCTGGAATAGCTAATATTTAGAGAGTTTGACTTACAAGGTAAGTTCAAAGACTGAGTTTCTTTATTCTAGAACATAGAAAACTAAGAAAGAAATAAGAGTTTTTACACTGTTCAAGATTTCTTTAAAGAGAATGGCAATTATTCCTTACATGTGCTGGAAAAGCTTAGAAAGTAAAGGCCTGCCTCATCAGGAAAGACTGGTTTAAAAATTACCAATATTAAACAAATAAGAATGTTGTGGGATAGTTCTCCTAAGACGGTTTTATGACAACAGGCATCTGTCGAGAATATAGTAGACACAATGATTCAGCTTCAAGGCAAGGGTGGACTTGAAGACCTGCTAAATTCATGCCAAACTTCTTTTTCTGTGGTTCAATATTTATTTTCATGCTTGAGTCACTATAGTTTTTTGTAGTACCATTTTGTTGGTAGAAATATATATCCAAGCTGTACAAAGAGCCTAGTTCACTGCTTTCTATACTTAAAAAATTTCATCCTAAATTCTTCTATAAGACAAGCTGTTCATACGATTACTTAAGGCCACGCACTTTTATCAGATTTAGCTCGGATTGGTTTATGGTCTTTTTATTTATAAATACTTAGGAGAAAAGTAAGAAAGACTGCAAAAGACTGCTAAAAGTTTAAAAGTTTTGATGAAACAATACTAATATTTTACAGGAATGAAAAAAGAAATAATCAGTAAACCTGAAGGAAAGTTCCCCAGGTCTACAAGGCATTTCCCAATACTGTCATGATTCAAATATATTTTTTTTTTCTTTCTACAACTTTCTTTTATCCCAGGACATACATACTTGGTAGACTTCCATGGCTAACATCATACTGAACTGCAGGTTTGGGTGTTGACTCAGAAAGCGTGAACATTCCTTGCTGTATAGGACTTTTACACGGTTTTATGGGGTTGCTGTGTCAAGAATCTCAGTAAACTGTAATTAGCTGTTTAAACGTTATCAAGACTTTTGACAGATAATCCCTACGGACTTCCCAGGAGCCTACTAGAGTCTGATGGATTGTCAGCTAGTCTGCTGGAATGGAAACAGACTAATATACTTGGTTGTCACTAGGAGATATTACTCTTGACACCACTATCAGACAGGCAAATTAAAGGGAGAGAGCAGATAATATCTATTCTGATCTTGAAAACCTATAGAGACACCTACAATGTCAAAATCAAGGTACTCTTTGAAAGTAAGACTAAACCATGTAAACTCATGGTAGAGAGAATGAGCAGCAAAGAAATGTTTTAATCAAATCATGAGACCATATCTGAGCGTTCTGAATGTTTTAACATTATTCAGAGACACTCAGATTTCTAAAGATTTCTTCTTGTTGATTATCCATTAGCTTATGTAGACCAAAGGCTAGCAATCATATCAAGGTGACTTGCTAACCTACCAGCTAGCTTGGTTTTATTATGAGGAAGGATGATTTTGCCTCTGTTGATGAGGATTGGGTCAGACATCAGTTAAGCAAATTGAATATCCATAAGTCCATGGGCCCTGATGGGACGCACCCGCGAGTGCTCAGGGAGATGGCAGAGGTCATTGCTAGGCCACTCTCCATAATCTTTGAAAGGTCCTGGAGAACAGGAGAGGTGCCTGAGGACTGGAGGAAGGCCAGTGTCATTCCAATCTTCAAAAAGGGCAAGAAGGAGGACCTGGGTAGCTATAGGCTGGTTAGCCTTACCTCCATCCCTGGAAAGCTGATGGCACCATCTCAAAGCACGTTGAGGAAAGGAGACTTATCACGAATAGTAAACATGGATTCAACAAGGGAAAGTCATGCTTGACTAATCTGATAGTCTTTTATGATAACACAACTAGATGGCTAGATGAGGGGAGGGCAGTGGATGTGGTATATCTCGACTTCAGTAAAGCTTTCGTTACTGTCTCCCATGGCATCCTTGCAGACAAACTTAAGAAGTGCGGATTGGATGATCGTGTGGTGAAATGGATTTGAAACTGGCTGAAGGACAGAGCCCAGAGAGTTGTCAGTGGAGCAGACTCTAGCTGGAAGCCTGTGACTAGTGGTGTCACCAGAGGTCAGTACTGGGTCTAATGCTGTTTAATATTTTCATCAGTGACCTGGACGAGGGGATAGGGTATACCCTCAGCAAGTTAGCTAATGATACAAAACTGGGAGAAGTGGCTGACACACCGGAAGGTTGTGCTGCCATCCAGCGTGACCTAGACAGACTGGAAAGCTGGGCGGGGAGAAATTTAATGAAATTCAATAAGGGCAAGTGTAAAGTTCTGCATCTGGGCAAGAACAACCCCATTTATCTGTACACATTGGGGGCTGATCTGTTGGAGAGCAGCTCTGGGGAGAAAGACCTGAGAGTCCTGGTGGACAAGAGGATGACCATAAGCCAACAATGCGCCCTCATGGCCAGGAAGGCCAATGGCATCCTGGGATGCCTTAGAAGGAGTGTGGCCAGCAAGTCGAGGGAGGTTCTCCTCCCCCTCTCTTCTGCGCTGGTGAGGCCTCACCTGGAGTACTGTATCCAGTTCTGGGCACCCCAGTTCAAGAAGGACAGGGAACTACTGGAGAGAGTCCAGCGCAGAGCCACTAAGCTCATTAAGGGAGTGGAGAATCTCCCTTATGAGGAGAGGCTGAGGGAGCTGGGTCTCTTTATCTTGGAGAAGAGGAGACTGAGGGGTGACATCATTAATGTTTATAAATGTGTAAAGGGTGAGTGTCAGGAGGACGGAGCCAGGCTCTTCTCAGTGACGTCTAATAATAGGACAAGGGGCAATGGGTGCAAACTTGAGCATAGTAAGCACAAGGAAACACTTTTTCACCCTGCATTTCAATTTCTCATTTATAAATGAAGCAGTATTTACAACTTTGCATAAAATCTAAAAGAAAATGGCATAATTAAAGTTGCAGTGTGGCCTGCCAGTGGTTGATATCATAGAATCATAGCATCATAGAATGGTAGGGATTGGAGGGGACCTCTGGAGATCGAGTCCAACTCCCTTGCCAGAGCAGGATCGCCTAGGGCAGGCCATGCAGGAACATATCCAGGCGGGTTTTGAAAGTCTCTAGAGAAGGTTAGGGAATATTAGAAAAGGTAGACGCAGGAAAGCAAGTTTCAGGGAGAGCAAAGGTTATGGGCCTGGTTTTGCATACTCCCAGATGCTGAGAATCTTACGGTTCATTTGGAGAATATCTTTTTTTTTTTCTGCATACTGAACTGCCAGACAGAGTCTGTTACTGAATATTGCTACTTCATGTATCAATGTTGGTATAGAATTAGAATCTTCAATTTCTCGAAGTCTGCTTGATGGGAATACATTTTAGTTAGCTGTTAAGAGCAAGGGGCTCGGTTTGGTATTTTCTATACCTCTCAATCTCTGTATTTTTGAAGGTTTATAAATCAATCTGGTCATTTAGAAGTTTTTGTGTAATTTAAACTTCAGATGCAGTCTTTTCTGCTTTCTTAATTTGAACAGAATTTTGCACGGGTTGTTGCTCTTTATTGATCAGTGTTCCCTGTGTGGGGCTCATCTCACTTACCTTCAGTAGATACAAGTTAGATATTTAGTGTCAGCTGGTTATTTAGGCAGTGCCTTTATCATGTCAATGAAAAAAAACACCTTCAAAAGACTATTAAGTTCAGCTTTGAAGAGTTTTTAAAGAGAAAGTGGCTTGTCTTTTGGAAACAGATGAAAAATATTTTAGGTTTGATCCTAATTTCATGCATAAAAAGATGAGAAAAAGCAAGCTAACTTGAATATTACTGTGATAAAAGCAAATAATTAAAATGATTGTTGTTATTTCTCCTAATACCAGTCTTGCTCTGAAATCTGTGTATTCTTTATTGAGGACAAGAAAACAGAAAACAGATATAATGCCTTGCAGATTTAGTGCATAATGTGCTAGGGAGTACAATTTCAGGGGAAGATAGTTATTTTCTAAATGTAAATTGGTTTGTTTACAACAAGTCCTGGAAGAGAGTTGTGATAACAAATTAAATGAAAATGTTGTTTTCCCTCAAATCTTAGTGAAAATCTGCTTCTCATTCTTGGGAATTGATTCTGCGTAAAGAACCAATAACTGGAGAGCAAAGATGAGTTTCATTCTAACTTTGGCCACCTAAACAACCACTTGTTATGATTCATTTACTGAAGCACTAGTTTCCAGTGGTTTTCAATATTCCGTATAGTATCTATAGACCAGGCAAATCTAAGCACAATAAAACCCTATAGATAATCCATATCTTTTTGGAGAGAGAGTTGTTGACCTCTGAGAATATATGGGTACATATCAAAAGCTACTATGTCTCTATCTGGGCAATTAAATATCTGAGGTTGTGATTTAATGTGGTATGAAGACGTTTACATGCATGTATCTAGACATAAGTATCCAGAGACATGTTAGAGGTCTAAGCTTCCAATTATAGACAGTAGAAATCTAGCCAAGGTTGTTTAGAGAGCTATTTAGCTGGCCGCCTGGCAGATGTTGACTTGAAAGTGTGTTGAATCTCTGTCTACACCCATAGAATGTATTGACCAATGTTGAGGACTTGGACGTATGTAGACAGATAAATTTAAAAGATTTTATCCTGCGCTCAACCTGACCTTAAGATTTAATTTTAATTTAGGGAATGTAGGTAGGTATCTACTGAGAAACACTAGCTATCACAGAAGAGGAAGATATTCTGTCGAGATATTTGCTGAAAGAAAATGCTCAGATGACTGACTTTAAATATACACTGACAGCTAAAACATTAGCTAGTGTCATGGACATCAGTCCAAAAGACTCCAGTATAAAACCAAACAAGAATAACTAACCTGGAAGAGAGTAAGGAAATGGAGAGAGATTAATTTGATCTTCACTGTCATTCTACCAATGATTGTATTAGAGTGGAATATTTTTTGTCAACATAGAACATCTTAGCAAAAAGGTTTGGGTAATGTGTACCAACTTACTGATAGTGATTCATACATTCAGATTAAATCAAGCAAATTATTCCTAGGACTAATCTGTCCTCAGGAAAAGAATTTGGTACATGCAACACTGCAACTGTGCCTTCCACCATTTATAAAGAGGTCTTCATTTATATGGTCTTCAAAGAAAACATTAACTACATGTGTCCTAGAAAGTTTCAGTGTTTGTTCCCAAGATAAAAAAAAATAACTTGAAACAATATCTACAGATCTTCACAATATTTTAAAAACAAATACAAGCTTTATTTTTGCACACTCCAGGCAGTGAAAGTAGATGAACTTGTCCTAATCTTGAAATGATTTCTTCATGGTAGCAAGTCATAATGGTAAGAACATTGATTCACTCATATGCTAACATCTCAACATCTTGACTGTTTACGGATAGTATGTATCTAGCCACCTTGGAAGGAGGATATAATTATCAAGATTTACCTACAAAAGAAAACACAACTACACCCTCAGTATGGTAAACGAACTTGCTGCATATTGCTTTTTAATTTGAAGCTTTTTATTCCAAGGATGCATCTTCATAAATCTTATAGTTTCAAGATTATAACCACTTGCTCTAGCCATTCTTCTTCCTCAGTGACAAGCAGCAGCAAAGGCAAATGGCTGGACTGCATAAAAATATTTTTGCAAGAAGCTGTACTGGACTGTCAACTCACATCAATAAAATTTAACACAGAGTTTAGCTGGGCAATATTTATTCCCAGAGGTCTCTGGACATGTGCAAAGTCTCTGCAGAATGGAAGCTTAGAGCTCTAATTTCTATCAAAATTATTTTCATACTGAATGTCAAAACCAACATTATTGGTACCAACAACCCTAGTAATTGTGCTGTACTTGCTTTATGTGACCTAAAACTAACCTTTATAAATGGAAAGATGCATTACTTACTGTTTTTACAAAAGCAAATTAATATTAGTGAACTTTTATAATTATTTGTCTGAAGCTAGTGGATTTACTCAATACTTGGACTTTTAGATGAGGATTTCTAGAATTGTGGTCATCCAGGTGACAGAAGCTGTCTGAGTGTCATAGATATAGATAAAAGTTAACACATTTTTGTTAGACACTTGAAAGCATTCTGCAACCCTATCCGCTTTTTGGCTGACTATCTGCAGTCTAGAGAATAGATAAAACTGTTCTCTCTCAGGGAACTTTCAGAATTAAGGATTCTTCATGAGATAATGAATTCATTAAAACAATTTCATGTGGAAATAGAGGGTTTCTGTAGAGCTTTATAATACATTTTGTTTTCTTTAATTTAAGTATAAATGATGGAGTAAATATGTATTATTGAAGAAAATACCAAACATTCATTTCCTGGGTTCAATTTCATTCTAAACTAGCAAGCACTTAACACTGTCAGCTCCTTCTGCTTTTAAATGAATAAAGGTCAGATAATCAGACATCTGAAAGGACAGCTCATTTATCATCCTTTGATAAATGTGTCAGTAGCTAATCTTTAGGAGTGGATGATAACACCACACAATGAAAAGTTAATGGATTCAAAGCACTGAATTTACCACAAGGATGTAATGATGCTGTAGAGCAGAAAGTTCAACTTTATTCCGTATTTTGTATGAAATTATATTGGTGGCTCAAAGCATGAATTACTACAATCTAAACATTATTCTGATAAATTGTGTTCCCCAGAGATCACAACTGATCTTGGTAAGAAATCATAATTATAGAATTGATTGAAGTATTCTTTCAACAAACAATTTTAGAATTTCTATCCCATTAAGCTAATGGCTGAAATCTCACCAGTTCAAAATTTGTTAAGTATTTCTTGCTACAAGTTCATATACACAATTTTAGTGGCACATATTTTGATTTAAATTTCATTTATTATTCATCTAAATTACAAACTAGTCTAGTTAACCTAGACCCACAACTGAAGTTGAGCATGGGTGTCTAACGGGTAATCTCTTGACAGCTCTATAGAGGTGTTTCTGATATTCTAATATATCTCAGTTGAGTGAAATACTTTACCATTTCACAGTTAAGTTTTTCCACAGGAAGGAACAATCTAGATCTAAGTGGTTTATATTCTAGGTTATAGTATGCAGAAGAAAAAATTGGTTTTGTTACTTCAGTTAAGAAAGGAGAACTAAAATACATGTCTTATTAATTAGGTGTTGAATTAGGTTTATTTAGTTAATTCTAAAGTTTCAAGTAACTATGTGTTTACATAATAAAGAGGTTTGTCAAAAAATAATTCAAAAAGGAGAGAAGATTGTGACTAGAGTTCACATCTAAAGTTTTTAGTATCCTAATAACTACTTTTATCTAATTTCCTAATCTTCTATCTAATTTATCTAGTGATTTTGCATTCCGGTGTTTCATTGTGGAAACCAGAAATATCATCTTCTTTCAGTATGATTTTACAGATACTATTTTCATAACAGAAAATAGATTTGTTGCATGATTTGTATCCATTTTGCAAATGCACTGTTACGACATTTGAGTGAAACAACAGAACAGGAACTCATTAACAGAAAAAAAAAATTAATTTCAAGAAACAATTGAAAAGAAAAAAAGAAAATACTGTGATTGATAATATTTTTTTTCTACCAGGTATTTTAACTCAAACCAATGATGTGTAGAAAAGGAAGCTCAATACTATTTAAAGTAGAGTAAGTGATCTGAATGACAAAAAATACTTTCTTACATTGTCATGCTGCAGTTATTCAAGGGTCAACATTTCAAACACTTCACCATAGTAACTATTAGTCAAAATAAAAAAGTTTGATAATATCAGACTAAATATTTATGTGACAATTTGTACCTAATATCTGGAGCTACGCATTAAGATCAAGGGGACAGAATTAGTTTAAAGAAATAATACACTAAAAACTAGCAAATAACATAATTTTGTATTACTTGTCTTCACAAGGCTTTTGAAGAGCAAAACAAACTGCATGCGTAATGGATTTTTCTTCTTTTATGAGTATTATGCAGTTGAACATTTATCACTATCTGAATTAATTAATTAGGCAATTTTCTTAAAAACTGTTTTTAGACAAAAAGTTAAGAATATATCAGTGTGAATAGTTTTTTATTATAATGACTGCACATGAATTCTGAGTATTTTCCTGATGATCCAGTCTTTGATACTGCTTGATATTACTGCCTGTAATATGATCATATATGAAATTTATAATTACTATTTTCATCAGTCGATAAGTTTTCTGTACTCTTACTTAAAGATTTATCAAATGTACATTGAATTTATGACAAACAAAATCAGCTGAAGCACTTAAACCCCTCAATGATAAATATGTTAAAGAATCAAAACACATCAAACCATACAGAAAACACAAAAGTAGTTTAGATTAATTGAAACTTATGTGCTTGCTTCAATGCTTTTTCTTCCTATATGATATTATATGAAAGTCCACAATCACGATAGTGAGAGATTGTGCTGGGAAAACTACAAAATTAATTACAGAATCACAGGTAGGTGCTGGGACCTCTGGAGATCATCTACTTCAGCTCCCCTGTGAAGGAAGGTTCGCCTAGAGAAGTCTCACAGGAACACGTCCTGGCAGGGTTTGAATGTCTCCAGAGATGGAGACTCCACCACTTCTCTGGGCAGCCTGTTCCAGTGCTCCGTCACCCTCAAATTAAAGAATTTCCTCCTCATGGTTAGATGGAACTTCCTATGTTCAAGTTTGTGTCCATTACCTCTTGTCCCGTCACTGGGTACCACTGAAAAAAGACTGACCTCATCCTCCTGACACCCACGCTTTAAATGCTTATAAGCACTGATAAGATCCCCCCTCAGTCTTCTTTTCTCCAGACTAAAAAGACCCAACTCCCTCATAAGAGAGATGTTCTAGTCCCCTAGTTATCTTTGTAGCCCTTTGCTGTACCCTCTCTAGCAGTTCCATCTCCTTCAGCTGGGGAACCCTGAACTGGACACAATATTCCAGATGTGACCTCACCAGCGCAGAGAAGAAGGGGAGAAGAAGCTCCCTTGACATGCTTGCCACACTCTTCTTGATGCACCCCAGGATGCCATTTGCCGCCTTGGCCACAAGGGTATGTTACTGGCTCATGGTCATCCTGTTGTCCACCAGGATTCCCAGGTCTTTTTCCACAGAGCTGCTTTTCAGCAGGTCAGTTTCTAATCTGTACTAGTGCAGAGGGTTATTCTTCCCAATGTGCAGTACCCTACACTTGCCATTCTTGAATTTCATAGAGTTTTTCTCAGCCCAACTCTCCAGTCTGTCCAGATCTTGCTGAATGGCAGCAGAGCCTTCTGGTGTGTCAAGAATAAAGCTTTTTCACACTCAAAGTAGAACCAGACAGAATAACTTTAGTGGGACTGCTCTGAAAACAGTCAAGGCAATTCAGAATGAACAGCAGACAGAGAATGAAGTTTTTGATATTGAAAGCTTGGCTAAAAATCATTAGAGAAGGTATGTTTTAAGGAGCAAAAATTTCTGAAGCTAAACATTTTTTCTGAGCGTACGTATTTTAAACAAAGACATTTTAGAAAATGTATTACTAGGTTCAGCTGCAGTGCTGGTGCTTGGAAATTTTCTTTCTTTTCTGCTACACATTTGTCACACTCCACACAGGAGGTCTGTTGAAACTTACAATGGTGATAGTTTGTCATGAAGAACATACATACGTGTTTAAATAACTACTGTGTGATTCTGACTATGTACATCACATGAAATCCAAGCAAAGAGTCAAATCCTGTTTCTATCAGTTTAGTCTCATAACTTTTTAATGTACAATCATTGCTGCCTCACAAGCAATTACTTTAATCTTGCATTAAGATACAGTTGTTCAACATATCCAGGAGGGCTTTACAGCTGATTGGTACGAGATCCAAAAAGTCCTTCAAGAAGTTTAAAACATTGTGTATCCACTGATGTATAATATTCTATGAAGCCAAAGTACATTAAAATCTCAGTCTTTCCCAGGTGTATATCATTGATCATCCAGAAAGCAGGAATAAAAAGAAAAAAAACAGACAGAAAAGTGAAGTGGTTTAAAATTATACATTGTCTTATATGGGAGGTGCCAGGTGCAAACTTGCTTTGTTTTTGTATCACCCTGGGGCTTCAGTCTGACTCAGAAGCCTAAGGATCATTATAATTATGATGCTTAGCACTCACTGAAGAAAACAGATGTTTTAAATATTATTTTAAGGAAGTAGATCCAGGATTGGATAATAATAGGAACTGTGGGATAGTGTGAAAATGAAGAAAGCTGGTAAGAGGTGCTTATGAGACACTTGGAAAAAATACCATATTTTATGGTTACTTGTTTTCGTTCCAGTGAACGAAGTATAAGGAATACATAACTTCATTCCTTACATTGGGTTCAGATGAGTTCTCCCACACTTTATTACTGTCATTACTATTGTTGTTATTATTATTTCTACTTCTGCTATTTTTCTGCAGATAATGTACTGTAAGATGAAAAACCTGAGAGGTTTGGAGACATGCAAAATAAAATCTCAGTCCATACTGTCTTTGACAATAATATATATCACCCTTGTGAAACTATGATGTGAATAAATTACAATGCCATAATGAAAGGAGGTAGCCTCCTAGCCCGAAGTCAAATTAATCTCTGCATATCTACCTTGAAAATTATTTAAAGGAAAAATAAATTATCTCTGTAGCAAATTTGTCTTCATCCCTAGGTGTCTGCTGTGACAGTACTTACTGTAGACAGCAATGGGAAAATCAGATTTTAAAAAAATTGTCTGAACATTACAGCTTTGTCTTAGAATTTATATCACAATGTTAAAAGGATGTATTTCTGTTCTCCAGTTTTTCTGTTCTTTAGCTATTCTGATCTTGGAGAATTTTCCTTTCTGGTTTCAGTTTTTATTTGAGTGTCTGCTCCTCAAAGTGTATCTGGGATGATTTTCCATCCCTTTAAAATCTGTGGAATGAAAATGGCAGCTTTTAGTGGAAGATAGGCATTTAAAATTTTTCAAGGAGCTATTGTCTCTCTTTCTGGCTCTTATCTATTTGGCTCTTAATCTCAGAATCATTGTAAGGGAACTTTGAAGGTCATCTGATCCAATCCTGCTGTTCAGGCAGAGTCACCTAGAACCTGCCAGATCCCTAAGTACTCATGAGTGCATCCCATCAGGGTCCATGGATTTATGTATGTCCATTTTGCTTAAAAGTATTCCCTGATCTCATCCTCTTCCACCAAGGGTAAATAATCCTTGCTCCAGAATTTCCCCTTATCTCCAGATCCTTGGATTAAAAATAAATAAATACATAAATAAAATTTTGACATAGTGGGATTGAGTGCACTCTCAGAAAGTTGCCCAATGACACCAAAATGAGTGGTTGATCCTCTTGAGGGAAGGGATGCCATCCAGAAGGACCCTGAGAGGCTTGAGGAGAGGCCTGTGTGAGCATCATGAAGTTCAACAAGACCACATTCAAGGTCATGCACCTGGGTCAGGGCAATCCCCAATATCAAAAAAGACTGGGGAAAGAATGAATTGAGAGCAGTCCAATGGAGAAGGACTTGGGTATACTGTTGGACGAAAACTTGGACGTGGGCGGGCAATGGGAACTTTTAGCCCAGAAAAGCAATCATACCTTGGTCTAGTTAAAAAGGCGTGTGGCCAGCAGGTCAAGGGAGGGCTGTTGGGCCCCCAGCATAAGTGAGATGTGGACCTGTATATGGATAAACTTGTTACAGTAGGGCCTTTTGCAACAGGACAAGGAGTAATGGTTTTAAACTAAAAGAGGGTATATTTAGACTAGATACAAGGAAGAAATTTTTTACAATGAGGGTGGTGAAACACTGGAGCAGGTTGTCCACAGAGATGGTAGATGCCTCATCCCTGGAAACATTCCTGGTCAAACTGGACAGGGCTCTGAGCAATCAGGTCTAGTTGAAGATGTCCCTACTCACTGCAGGAGGGTTAGACTAGATGACTTTTAAAGGTCCTTTCCAACCTGTAACTCTTCCCTGCTCCCTTCTGTCAAGATCCTGAACTCCACCACCTCATGACTGTAGCAGCAGATACCAAGGTAGTTGAAATCTCCCATAAGGGTAGCAATTGTGAGACTAGTACTATTATGTAAGAAGACTTCATTCACTTGTTCTTCCTGGTCAGGCAGCCTGTAGCAGACACCCACTAAAATGTCACCCTTTCTGATATATTCTTTAACCCTTACCCATAGAGTCTCAATGGTCTCATCATCCATCCCTAAGTACAACTCCATACATCCCTGCTGCTGTTTTCTATAGGGAAAACTCGTATTCTAGGCCTGTCCTTCCTAAATAACCTGTACCCTTCCACTATAGCACTCTAGTCATCTGAGCCATCCATCACATCTCCATGATCCCAACAAGGTTATAACCCTGCAACTGCACACAGATCTCTAATTCCTTGTATTTAATCCCTATGTATGTGTGGGAGTGTACAGACACTTCATAGAGGCATCTCAGCATGCTGATTTTCAGAAAGAATCTGTGGGGTGTTCCTCTATAATGATGCCTTTTAACCACTAGGTCCTTTGCTTGTCAGCTCTATCCATCACTCCATGATAGGGCTACTAGAAATGCTCACTGTTGTCCATCATTCCTAGTGTAAAGCCCTTCTGTTAGATGATGGCAAATCATCTTACTGGCAAAGATACTTTTGCCCCACTTAGAAAGGTGGATCCTATCTCTCCCAAACAGATATTGATCCTAAAGTGGGGCACCTTGATCATAGAAACCAAACTGCTGTTGCTAACACCAGTTTTCCAAACAGCAGTTGACATGCAATACCAGCCTCATCCTTCTTATACCCTTTTGCCTCAACAGGACTGAGAACACCACCTGGGCCCCCATACCACTATCACCTCCAGACCTCTTTAGTCACTTTTGGTACTCTCCAGGTTGCCCCTAGCAGTACCATTGGTGCTCATATGGAAGAACATGGTGGGTAATAACTGTCCAAGCTTTGGCAGTCTCTCCACAACATCCCAGATTTAGGACCCCAGCAAGTAACAAATCTCCATAGATGACAAGTCAGGGTGGAAGATGGATGCCTCCAACCCCCTCCAGAAGGGATTTACCACCCCTGTCCCTTGCCATTTAAGCCTGGTGCTCTTCTGTGGCTCAGGATCAGCTAAGGTGCTTTGTTTGAAAGCACCTCCTCAGCATTAAGGACGATGAACCTGTTTCATAGTTTTAAGCCTTCAGGCAGAGCAGGAGTCCTCCTCTTGGGGCCAGAAGTCACCAGCTTCCAGTCTTTGCCTTCCCCCAAGTTTCTACTTACCATTCTGCTAGGGGCAGACTCTGTGTCTCCACTGCAGTTGGGATTCTGCTCTCTGAAGCTATAGGGTCTCTGAAAAGATCCTGTCTCTAATTCATCCTCTTTGATACTACACAGCCTACTCACTTTCTCCCATAACTCCTCCACTTGATGACACAGTTCTTCAACAACAGCACACCTCCTGCAGGAAGGGGGACCACCTCTCTAGCCCCAGGAAGAGGGCCCAGGAACTTCCTGCAGTCTGGGACTTGCAGGATGGCATTCACTGTCTGAAGCTCTCTCTGCCTGTGTTGAAACCTCTTCCCTGGCAGGGAATGCTGCTCCAAGAGTGTGGGAGACATGCCCTGTGATGTATCACCAGCAAACCTGAAAATGTTTATATGCTGCTCTGACCTGAAAACCCCTTCCTTGCATGCTGCTGTGTAAACTGCTGCATTTGTTGGCTGCACTCTGGCAGCTGTGCTCTAGGCCTGGCTTTTATATAGGCCTCTCCCTACCTAACACCAGCTAAAAGAGTGCTTGACTCTCCCTAATCAGAGATCAAGTTCTTTAGAGGGTTTCCAGACTGCTGACAAAGTTGTCAGAAACTCAGGAAGATCTCAAAGTCCAGAAAGTACTGTACAAATAACTGCCTCTGTCAGTTGCATCCTCATTTCATTAAGATACCCCTCCTGTTACCCATCTGTGTTACCCACCTCTCCTGTTACCATTCTGTTACCCATCTATGGTTAAAAAAGCCTATTCTGTAAAAAAAAAGTATACTCTTGCCTAAAGTTCTTTGTAGCGGTTTCTTGTAATTTTGTGTAGTGGTTTGATCTTGTAGTGGTTTCATCTTGTAGTGATCTGATCTCCTCCTGTGACTGGGTGACCCACCTGGTAGACAAGGGGAGGGCTGTGCATGTGGTCTACCTAGACTTCAGCAAAGCCTTTGATGCAGTCTCCCACAGCATCCTGCTGCAAAAGCTGGCAGCCCATGGATTGGACAGGTGCTGCATCCAGTTGGTGTCCAGTAACCAGTGTGTCCCCCAGGGTTCAGTACTGGGCCCAGTTCTATTCAACATCTTTATTGACAACCTGGATGAGGGGATCACAGTCTAGNGAGGGAAAGTCTTATGAGGAGAGGCTGAGGGAGTTGGGGTTGTTTAGCCTGGAGAAGAGGAGACTCATGGGGGACCTTATCACTCTCTACAACTACCTGAAGGGAAGTTGTAGTCAGGTAGGGATCGGGCTCTTCTCGCAGGCAACTAGTGACAGGACAAGAGGGCATGCCCTGAAGCTGCACCAGGGGAGGTTTAGGTTGGGTATTAGGAAGCACTTCCTCATGGAAGGGGTGATTCAACACTGGAATGGACTGCCCAAGGAAGTGGTGGAGTCACTATCTCTGGAGGTGTTTAAGGAAAGACTGGACGTGGCACTTAGTGCCATGGTCTAGTTGATGTTGTGTTAGGTCATAGGCTGGATCTCGAAGGTCTATTCCAGCCCACAATAATTCTGTGATTCTGTGGTAGAAAAACACCTCAAATATCCAAATCCTTAAATTGTCTGAATCCACCCCCCCAAAAGCCTGAAGAGTTAGTCATGGATAGTCAGACATGGCAGTGCCTGAATTATTTAAATTAAATTGATTGGGTTTGACCCTGTTTGTGGAACTAATTGAAATAAAGAGAAGGATGTTTATCACCCTGTGCTTTATGCAGACTTTTCATGTTTATTATTCTCTGATACATGGGAGCTCTAAAGATTTCTTATATCTCTTCAAAGTATTCCTCTATGAAAGGACATAGCAAGACTAAGTTGAAAAATTCTGATTCTTCCCAGGTGAAGGAAACACAGAACTGAGGTCTCTTGCTTCTTGTGAATATCACAGGAATAGGGTGTGCATGGTGAAAAAGCAACACTTTCTGTCACAATAGCTTTGTGACAGACAATAATTATGACAGATATGCTGCTATTGAGTGTGGGTTTGATGTAGTTTAAACATGAATTGGCTTGGGTTCTGCAAAAAAATGCAAACACAGACAGATATATTGGGATTTCCACATAGCAGCAATTTCTGGCAGGACGTAAAGCCTAAGACCATACACAGTGTGACCCAGAAGAATCCTTACTGGTGAAAACCAGTCACCACCAGATTTTGAACTGACTAAATACTGGGTTTTCATCCCTTGTACTCCTGGGCTTTGATGTTCACAGGTCCTTTATGTTATATTTTTTGATTCCTCAGTACTTTTATGAATCTAAATCTAAGGACTAGCTTGTTTTTTTTCATGGCTTCTGCTACAGCATTTCCATTAGCAAGAATGAAAAAGAAAGTATATATAAAAAGTGATGACTAAAACTTTTTGCTATAATTTTAAGTCTCATTTGATATAGCTGTTAAAGATATGATAATTTCACTTGAGCATTTTGTTTGTTTCTGGCTTTGTCAGCTAGTTTTGTCATTATCATATTTATATATAATTTAAGGAGGATGTCAGTTGTAGCAAAATGATTTACCTCAAACATTTTATCTGTCACTTTGTGCTGTGCCTAAATATTCTACATTTCAGAAAGCTATTGGTATGTGTGTGATTCCTCATACAAAGTCCTTCTTATCCTCCAAATATGTGTCTCACATCTCTCTTTGCTGATGAACAGGATAATTGCCATTGTCAGTCTCAATAGAATACTTCTTTTTGTCAGTTATTGGGCAATTTAACTATTTAAAAGAACTGGAAAATATTTTTGTGTGTATAGATTTCTTTTACAATGCAGTTTTGCTTCTAATGTTTAACAAATAGAATATTTCTATTATGATTAATTTCTTAAAGGGAGATTCAAGTTGAAACCTCCTTTAAATTAGAAGGAAAAAAGTTGAGAAGCTGGATTACACCAGAAACTACAGATACCCTTAACTGTCCATAACTAGATCTATATAGATATACTAAGCCATTCCTTAGGTTAACACAACAGACTTGGGGTAATTAATTTATTTAACTCACTAACCCATTAGTGATACCCACTGATTTTTGAACTTTCGTATTCAGCCTAAGAGACACACGTTAAAAAGTGGAAGATTCAGGATTCTAGCAAACACAGAATATGCTAATTAGAAGTGGAGTTGAAAAATGCTAATTTTGTCATGTAAGAGAATATATAGCAAAGTCACTCAGGAATTGATCTGCTGGTCTGTGAAAATTTTATTACTATATGAAGAGAATACATAGAGGTTTAGGGAACATCGATTTTAATGACTCAAAGGCATTTTGATCAGGGGAAGTGCTCTGTCTAGTTTTTTAGCAAAACAGACAGAGAGGTATAGAGGTATTTGTAATACAGATGTAGTAGGAATATGAAGTGAACATTTGCCTTCAACTGAAAATAAACAACTTTTTTTTTTTTCATTATTTCTTCTGTCATATTCCTATTCACTCTTGTATGCTACTTGGATTTATTTTCCAAATATGAAATTTAGGAACTTTTACAGACATACCAATAAATACCTTTTGCATTATGAATGACCATCTGCACAATAATGAAGATAATGCCAAAGAATATATAACATTCACAACAGAGTGAGACGTGGCAAAATAAAGAAGAAGATATTTTACATTCTCTTAGTTGTAGCCAAAAAGAGTTTCAAGCATACCTTGAGTCTGTGGTGGGTAAAATCTATTATCTAAGCAGCCACCTGTGAACAATTTCTACAAAATTTGGTGAAAGGCATTTATCATTCTTCAATTAAAATGTCAAATCTAATTAGACTTCCCCTCAACATACTGTATCTTTAGAGAGACTTTCCCTTGAATTACTAAAAAGCAAAGAGGATATCTATGAAAGCTCCATGAGAATAACGGGAACCTTTCTGTAGAATTTTTCAAGTGCAATGGAGTTAATCCATCATCTGTTTACAGCCCATAAAATATCTATGGATTTGATACTATAGCTCGATGAAGGAGAGGTTTGTTCTCATAAGACTCCAGACCAAATTATTTTATGATTAAGAGAGATGTGTCCAAGACTCACAGGTTGGTTTGATAGTGAATGACACCGTATATTGGCTGTCTGGCAGAGTGGAGATTTCACTATTCATTTTTTGATACTTGCTTTTAATCTGATATGACACAGCTTAACAAAGCTAAATACTAAATGATGAACAAGATGTTCTTTCAAAATAAAGGTGTCAAGAAATGCCATCTTGCTTTTTCAAGTAAGAGATTTCCAGTCCAGCCTGCAAGTCTGACATAAAACACAGAGGAAAGCAAAAATATTAAATATTAACTGTAACCTAAGATTTTCAGGCAAACAGAAGTATTTATAAAAGTTAGAAGGAATATTTTGTAAAATCTACCACTGATAGCTATAAGAAGAAAACTGCAAGATATGAATTCAGTAAATATTTTCTTATCACTATTTTCCTGAAAAACTGGATGTGTCATGCACAGACATGTGAGTAATGCAGTTCAACAATTTGAAGACTTGGATCATCATACTAATAACACTCTGTAGGCTGATCAAATTGTATCTGAACATAAATGGAATTATTCACCTCCTAAACTGAGTTAAAATTCAAGCTTCAAAGAGTTACATATGTATTTTTTTTATTATTGTAATGAACAAGCCAGAGTGCTAATAGAGTTATAACTACTTTATTTTTCTTTTTCCACCTTCCAATCACTACAAATACAATAATGGAGTTTGTTATTTTTTTGTGTGTGTTGTCATTGTTGGAGATAGTGTTTTAGTTTTGGAATTTATTTTTTTTCCAGATTGATTCTCAATTTTATATTTATAGATAAATGTAAATTGTCAGAATCCAGAACTTTCTGGCCAGTTTCTTTTAGATATTCCACAAAAGGAGACTTTAATGTTTAATATCAAATGTACTTATTTGTGCATATTTGACATTACATGAGACTTTGATTTTTCAGAATGATACAACACTATAGTGAAATCACAACACAAAGACAATATAATGATGCAATGCACAGTTGGATCACAATACAGACATGATTCCTATCACTGGTCTCTAAGCTCTTGATCTCGATGTTGGGTGTCCTCGGTTTCCGGGAAGGTATACATGAGTTAATGCCAGGTCAAGCCCATTGTGCTCTTGAGTCTTCTTTGCCTATTGCAGTAATTGCTGAGTGATCTCCTTGTCTTCATCTCAATCCACAAACTTTTCCATTGTATTTTACCCCTCTGTCCTTTTGAGGAGAGGAAGTGAGAGAACTACTTGGTAGGCCTATGTCAGCCAGATAACTTTAACCCACCACACATTTCTTCTCTGAGTTTCTTCCATTGTAGGGATTTGTTGATTGGTCACAAAAGTAAAATGGAGATTGATATCCCTGCCATGATGTTCCACAAAATTTATGTCTGTGTGTTTGGCAGTGACTGTTTCTTCTCTGTTAATAGTAGAGTTTCTCTAGAAAATACACTTAAAGAGATACAGTAGGTAGCAAAATGCAGACCTAAAAACTTCTCCTGCTCAGCAATAGATGGTTCTGGATGAGACACGATCGAACGTCAAAGAGGAAAGAACTGACAAGAGCCCCTTCTGTGCAGTAACACAGGAAACCGTTTCTTCACTTTCATCATTTTCTGGCAAGTGTTCAGACAGCCCATAGTCACTTAAAATAAAAACTGTATGTCAGAAAGTTAATGGAAATTCTCTACACATTAGGTGTGCGCATCAGCTGGGACCCTTCAGTGTCCTAACTCAAAGCAAGATAGCATATGTGGGAAAATGCAGGAGATTAGAAAAGTATCTAAATTCTCAGCCAATCATTCTCCTCTACTCCTTCCCCTTCACCAAAGTTAAGATGAATTCAAGTTAAATTTCAACTTCTGGTGAAATACGTTCTTGCATTGCAAGTACATCTATTTTGCTACTGTTTTCAGCTCCTGGTGCTATTTACATTTTCAACTCAGATGCCTGGTTGCTAAAATTTCAATGTACTTCCATCACATTAAACCAATTGGGGTTCTGCTTAGCAATAAATCTTAGAAATTATTCATTTTCAGGGGGTTACTTTGTGTTATGGTTATATTTTATAGATGTTATCTACTAAGGGATTCTCAGCTAATTGCTTAGAAACCGTATTAAAGTTTACATTCTTAATAGCTTTGAGCAGAGGAAATACTGATTTCCATTAGTGAGTATGCACACAGCAGTAGACACATGGTATTACCAGCCAACAATTCACGTAATGACCACAACAATCATCAGCCCCCAAAAGGCATATAAATTATTTTAAAATACAAGCACTTCTAAAACAGTTTAGCATAAAAAGCATTAAAAGTTGTAAAACAGATAGCAGTCAATTCTGTCAAGTGTATGCAACTTCAGTTGAATTTATTTGAAACTTGGTCAGAGTATAAGAGTATTCCAATTTGAGTCAGGTATAAATGAGACTGTGCTAATTTTGTATTTATAAATCTGGATGAATGGCTGTTTCCATGTGAAAAGTATTTGTGCATCTGCCTTAGAACATTTCCTTGATTCATGTACTCATGAAAATACATATATGTAGACATAAGTAGACACTGATGATTCCCCTTCCCTCTAGTCCCCCATGTAAGTTTTAAAAGTTCTTTGATAATTTAATCATGATAACAAAATAATAAACAAATATGAATGCTAGCATCAAACCACACTTCATGATTTTGGTGATATTGCTGTGTTCATCAAAGGTCATTATATTTTGGGTTGTTGTCACAAAGTATTTTTTTCCTGAAAGTAGAATGAAAAATATTCATACCCAAATTTCATTCATTGGACGAGTGAAGAGTTATAGTTGTCCTTAGCATTATCCAGCATCAGCTCAATCATGTCTGCAAATGACTTCTGGAAACTGGATGAGGAGTACCAAGAAGCTACCTTAAAATGTCATCTCACAAAAGTCCTGTTGTTCTTGTTCTAATATATCTTATTGTCTTTCTATAGGTATGCACCACAGAAGTTTACTGCAACTGTATTTCATTAGTTTTCATGTCAACAACTTCCATTTTCATTATATTTTTTGCTTTTATTTTTTTATTCTTTCAGTAGAGCTTTTTGTTGTGTGAACATTTACTGCTTCAATGCATGTGTCTCTGGGCTGTAGCATAGTAGTTAGTTACCTTCTATGACAAAACTTCTGTAAAAAATCCCACAAACACACACACCCCCCAAGGAAGGAAAAAAAAAGAAAAGGAAATGATTGAAAACCTCACCAGAGAGAAGTATAGGAGTGTCTCACAGAGAATCAACTTACTCAGACTAGATTTTCACCAACGAAATGGGGTTAATACCCTCATCCTTATAAAAATGTCTTGGGATCTCTTAATGAACATTAGTTGTCAAAGCACTGATATAAATTTCTAAAGGAATTTTTGTCTCTCAAGCAGCTGTCGTCTCAGTAAAACATGATACTACTGCTTACTGGAAAAGCAAATCATTGTGTTTGCAATGTGCAGACAAATCAGTCTGATGTTAAAAAAAGAATAGAACAGTTCTTCGGAAAGCAACTGATAGTAATTAAAAATCCTGTCACCAGTCCTTATGGCTAAACTATATTATACGGAAATATTGCCATGTCCTTTAGAAATTCAGATCAAGCTAAGTCCTATATACTAATAAATAAAACATTACAAGAGACAAGAATGTTGTGCGACTTATTTAAATGAGATTTTATTAAACCACACAACTGTTTTAACAACAGTTAAAGTAATATAATATTGTACTAATTACAGCAAGTAGGGATGATAGCCTTACTTATTATAAGGTTTCCTAATGTCTCTGAGCATAACACCCTTTTTCTACCTATCTTATTACTTAACCAAAATAAGCTAAACTGTATTCATTTGAACAATCAGCTTCTAAATGCTATGTATGCCTGGTTATAAAAAAATAAATTTTAAAAAACTCAAGCCCAAATAGGCTAGACCTTTCTCTGAAAGAGGCTGAAGGTGAATATATGGGGGTTTATCCATGTTAAATAAATCTAGGAACTTCTTTAAAGCTCTTTGTGTCTCACGTTTTAAATTGTGGAAATGAAATTCGTCAAGAAACATGGATTTTTTTGCCATGTTTGTGATAAAACACAGTGTTTAGCGAAGTTACACATTTTTTTAAAATGCAGTTCATACATATTCAGTTGAAGAGCAATATTTCACAGCTCCATTCCCTAAAGATTCCATCTGTACTGAGCATGTTCTGGCCAGGTCTCAGCAGATATTCATGTGCCATGGTAGCTCTATGTCTAATAATTATAAGTGACAGCAAAAGGATTGTTCCACGTTAACAACCAATCGACAACTCTGTATTTGTGCCCAGACAGCAAGAGAAAGTGGATAGAAGAAATGAGGATGCTAACTATCCTACTTGAATTCAGTCAAGATAAAAGATATTTTTGGAGCTAGATGACTAGATAGAGATTAGGAGGGGCATAGGAGGTTCAGTTTCAAGGAAAACCTATAAAGTGGTGTAGACTTAGATTTACTGAAAGACAGATGTCAGCAGTGTGATTCAAGTATATAACTTCAGGAGAGCGGTTCAGGAATCTGTGATTAGAAGTGAAGGAAATTGGAGATGTCTGGAAAGGTTAGACCAATATGCATGGATATAATCTGGTAAGAAATCATAGCATTGTTTCAGACCTGAAGCAGTCTATGTAAAATAAAAGGGTTAACACAGTGGAAAAGAAGAAACGAGATTAGACGTAGAGCCCAGACATGAAGATTTTTATTAAAAACTGTTTGAGCACTAATGGAAGGACAAAAGCGAAGGTCAGATGACAACAAGGGAGCCAGGCTGAATGAAGAACCGTGAGGACAGGAAATGGAATTTAATGGCCAAGCTGTTAGCAGGATAGTCTTCAGCAGCATGCAGAGGTTTTACCCAGCAAGGAAAAAGATTAATGATGTGAGGAGGTATGTATATTTAATCACTTCAGTTGATTGGAAGCTTATGTAAATTCTAGCAGTTAAGCGTGGCAATAATAAGAACAGCTACTGTTCAACAACATTCTACGATGGGACAAAGAAAATAATAACTGGCAATAGGATAATTATGGGAATGGCAGTATAAAATATAATCACAGCAATCTTATAAAATAACTAATTAGATTATGTCAATGGTAGTGGATAACAACTACAAACTCAACATCATGCTGTCATTAAAATATTAGTAGAATAGTTTTATGGGTATGATAGGCACTTTCAGTTCCAAATTATAGAGTTCTTCCAATGTACTTCAGTTAACAAGACTCTTACCTTGGCCCTTAGAGTTCACATCCATGGTACAGGGAAAACAGCAGCATCCTGCTGGAGTGTTGAGGTGACCTGAGAAGATTCTTGCTTCCACAATAGTTTACTTTCAACCACTGACACTTTCAGTGCTGGTCCTCCTTACATCGAAAGTTTTGTATTCCTTTGAAATGCCCTTTATCCTATCAAAAGACTGTTCATATTATTCTATTCTTTACTCCTCCAGTTTCACAGGCTGATTATTACTTTTTCTGATTTACCTTCTCACTCTGAAGATAACTGATTGCTGTGTCCTTGGTCATCATGTCATCATCTTGAGAATGATCTCAAAACTAATCAGAAATAACTGTTCCTTCCTTATTTCTGCAGCTAACATAACCACATCATCATCCCGCTGTTTTTATATGTTCTACTTACTATGTTAGCTTGACAGTGCATTAGTTCAATTGTTTTAGTCCAGAGATATTCCACTATCTAAAACGTAAGATTAATCCATATATAGTCCATATTTATGCAGTACAAAATACCTTTCCATTAGCAAATGCCACACCAAGGTTCTTCTTGACTTCAGTGGTCATTTTTCCCCTACTGTGGTGGGTAGCCACATGCTAAGGTGCATCTCAGATAAGCCGTCCCTTTCCCTCGCAGTATCAGTATATATTAAGGCCTAATGTCCAATCCAGGCTAAGCACATGCAAAAGAAAGATTGGGCAGTAGGAGCAAGGGAAATATTAGTGTGGAGTTCCTGTTGCTCATAGTGAATTCACAATATTTAGGATTGATAGAGAGTTTGTAAAAAGATTACTTTTTCCAGAGACAGCTGATGACTCTTTAAAAATAAAAATGAAAAAAACCCACCCCAGACTAACTGTTTAGCCAAACTACTTCCTCATAATCCTCTGACAATTTTACAGGTTTTCAGCATCTCATTTGTGGTTTTGTTTTCTTGTTTGCTCGAATTTTCTTAGTCATAATACTGTGTATTCTCCATTAATGTAGCTGACTTTAAGTGGTAACTTATGCTTTATTACACTGTATTTGCATCATCTTCTATTTTTCTCATGTACTTATTTATCAGTGAAGTATTCTGGTTTATACTGAGTCCAGAATTTTTAATACTGATCAGAAATCAGCATTTCTACTCCTTCTGACTAGAAGTCATACTGACTGAGAGAACTGTAAACAACCATAAAACAATAATGTCTCCCACATTGGAGTAATGAATGAAGCATTTGGAGGTTTGATGATTAATATAATCTGACTCAAAAAGAACCTGAATTCTCTGCCTCAGGGAACAAAGGAGCCCCTCAACATATGTGAAGACTGAATTCAGAATTCAGATGGGATGAAGAGCAGCTTATACCCTAGTGCCTAGGACATCCCACCAAGGAAATCCAGACAGTAATAATTGGAACACTTAGAAACATGTTTGCAAGAAATGACTGCATGCATCAAGAGAATATTCTGTTCTTTGATTTTAAGTCCAGTGGTGGGACTATATCAAAATGCTTGCACTGCGTTCCTACTGAAAATGAACAGATGGCCTTGTTCTCTTCTGCCATGAATATTCTTTTTTTTGCACATATACTTCAATAGCAAACCTCTGTCCTCTTTATCCCATTGAAAAAATTTTGGGGTGGGGTGAGAGGGGGAGAAAAAACATGAATGACAATGAAAGCCTGTGAAATCATAATGAGTTCGCTTCTTAGCCTATGTATTGTTTGGCTATAAATCAACAATATGGTAACCACAGATCACATTTATTGTGAATAATGAGTGGAAAATAAATATGCACTTGAAATAATATCCTGTTCTCAAGCACAAAGTACTACCTTATTGTTGCCCATGACTACAAAATATAACTAAACTATAACATGACATAGCTGTGAAATTGATGTTACACTCTATAGCAGCATCAAAGTCAAGCATTTGACTAAATCAGCAGTTTAAGATATTCACTTGGCAAGGGTAGGTGCTATAGCAGATCATGGATAATTCAGTCTATCTATGGCATTCCTTAAGAGTATCATACAAGGAGACAGCGAAACAATAACTTATATGACATCTGTGTCACACATTGTTCTCCATTGTTCTCCATTTTCAGATTTCTAATATCAATCCAGAATTAATAACCATGAAAAAAACCCTCATCATTTTCATTCATTTATAGGAATGCAATAATGTACATTTAAATAATTCATGTACACTCAAGAAGTCCTAAATGTTTCAGAAGCCATAAGCACCTTACTGAACCAGAAGCCACTAATGAACTCTTCCATGCTTTGTTGGTCCATCTTACTGCCATACTGTAAAAGATCAAAAGATGGGATGACAACCAGCTGCACTAACTGCATTGTTTCTGTGTTGCTTCACTTCCTTCTGGGTCATTAAAGCAACCATGCCTTCAGCAGATACATTACAAAAATTGAGTGGATGGGTCAGCTTGTAAAACAAAACTAAAACTCAAATAGTTGTTCCAGTCAGGTGGCGAAAACGAATTGCCAATATTTATCACATTCACCTTAGGGAAAGGCTCTGGAAATAAACAAACAAGCTCCAGGGTCCAAGCAATTATCCTTACCTTCCTAAAATGTGCAAGAACATAAGCTGGCAAAAAGCCAACATTCTTTATTATTGTCTTTCTACACTCTTAGTGTAGAAAGTTTTCCATACTTCTTTGTCCTGATTTCCAGAGTGCTAAACCACTGTGTTCCAATAACGAATAGAAGCAAGAAATGTTAACCTGTCTTTAGCTGCGCAATGTTACTTAGTTGTCCCCTTTTAATTTCAGCAAAAGAATGGTGAAAAGATAGAACAAATGATTCAGCAGTTACAGAAATTACTCCCTTTCAGCTTTCAGTCATTTGGAATCATACTGAGAAAGATGCAAAGATGTTCTTCAGGCAATAGATTTTTTTGTCTCAAACTACTGGACAGGGCTGACAGTGTCAGTTAACCAAAGGCTAAGATCTGGATCAAGAAAAGTACTTAGGGACTGAGTATTGCATTGCTTCATCAGTAATGCTCTGGTTCGTCTCACCTGACCCCAGATATTTACAGAGCAGATATCTACATGATCTAAACAGATTCCTTTATGGGTAGTGGAGTAAAACAAGCACTTATAGGCTGCAATTTGTCTCATCCTAATATATGCTAAAAATAGGTCAGAGGAATTGTGCTATAGAAGCGTTAACTCATTGTAAGTGATCAAAGAGCAAGTTGGAATTAGATCATATTTAGCTATCTGCACTGTTGGTGTGACAAACATTTAAAATACACACCTTAGTAGTTATAAATTGGATATGTTTTTCCTTATACAGAGATACGTAAATGATTCATAACAGCATTAACAGACTCTGAATGTTTGAAACTTTCTAAATTAGCCTTTAGTAAACACTTGCAGTAGTATAGCAATGAATCTGGTTCTTTTAATGAAGATTAGAAAACATTGATGTTTCTTTTTGGGTAATGTTACTTTGCTTGTAAATTGTTATTTGGTGTTTTCCCTAAATGCATTTTGCAGGCTCGTGTTTTTGTTTTGGAAAAACTATTAATTTCACAAAGGTCCACTGGATCTTTTATCATGGAACACATACTATTGCAGCAAATTGTTCATGAACTGAAACATAAATATGTTTGTATAAATATATACATAACAATTTGTGAACAATTAGATTTAAAGGTCAGGGAAGGAGGGAAATGAAGGAGTCTTTCACATTTTAAAGCCTATTATAAACAGCCTATTTCTCTATGAAATCTAGTAAAAACTGTAGAAAAGCGATTTCTTTCAAGATTATCCATCATACTTGAAATTTTCTATTCCATAAATATATACCTTTTTACACCTTATCAACTGACTGCAACTTATTTGTAAAGCTGAAATTCATTCTCTTGTCCTTTCAGGATGCACAATTGTACAGATATTTCTCCAGGATAATATGTACTTTTAAATCATGTAAAGCAAAGATGCTGTTGTAGCTTTTCATTAGAGCAGCTATCCATCTGTACTACAATTAATGAACCAGACTTAGTATTTTTCTCAAGTCTATGTTTCCTGCTAATCAAGAATTTGCCACTGAGAACATGACTACCTATACTGAGAAGACACAAAGAGTAAAACACAAACCATCTACATAATACAAACCATCTAATAGAAATCTGCATATAATGATAATAGTTCTTGAAAAATTGTCTAATCTTACTGTCAAATGACTAGTATTGTGCAAGAAAATACGAAGCTGAACTACCTGTCATAACTTGATTGTACTTCTTGTTCTTTTTAATCTGTGGATATATAGTGGTTTTTGTGCTCACTTTACTTTCTAAACCATTTGGAATTGAGATCTGATTCAAGATACTTTTCTTAGAAAAAGAAACATTGTCGTGTTCAAAAGCTTTTCTGTATTAAACATCTCTGTTTTCCAAAATATCGCAGCATCCTTATTTTTACCAATAGAGAAACTGAAGAGTAGATGTCTCCCTAATGAAACTGTTAGGTGATGATGGGATCAGGAGTAAAATCCATCTTCCTTTCCCTGTAGAAATATCTCCTCTATCTGTCTAAAAATATCTTTTCCTACCTCAGCGGTCCATAGACAAGAGTAACTACTGGCTCTATTTTGTTCATTGCTGATGTTCACAAAAGTGTTAGACAGGAAGAACCACAGGAAGGCAGCAGATGGTATTGTCTAGGGATGGAGATGTAATTTGTTCTCTTCCATTTACTACCATACATACATTTAAATAATAAGAAATATAATGAAAGAGCAGTAGTTCCATTGGTGGTTTTTGGCATCATTCTAAGCTTGTGTGCAGGGTTTTGGAATTAATTGTCCTATCAGCCAGAGTCTAAAAGAAAAATCTAAGGTTCCATCTGTATTTTTCAACAGAATGTTTTCAGAAGTATTAAATTAAAAACTTAATATATACTGTTATTCATGCTAGAAAAAAAGAGACTTCAGAACTCTTAGTGTTAAAGTGTCCGTATTTTCCAAATTACTATCTATTTATTTATTTATTGACTTTAAAGAGATTGCTTAAATTCTTTATGCCTCAGGCATGCATCTGGAGTCCTGATGTTGCGAGCCTTCAGGCTTACTTACAGTTACTGTGATGATGGTTTGTAAACGTCCATATGGTAGTTTAAGGTTTTCTGCTGACTCATAGTCACAAGTGAAAAACGCTAATGTACCCTGTCACCTCAGCTACTCAGACTCATCTGTCATCTCTGGTCTCTTGGCTTGTCCCATACCTCAAGATGCCTGTTGCAGTTCTGTCTGCAGAGCTGACTACAACAAAGGAGAACATTTGTGAACACTTACACTTATGTGAATTTTCAAAGATAAATAAGTCTCTAAGGAGAATTAATATGTTTTCTCAGACTAGTGCCTTATCAAGCCTAAAAGGAAAAATTGCCTTACTTACTAATGTTCTTAGATGATCATGGCTATGACATCTCCACTTAGTAAAGGAAGTGGTTTTGCTACACCTTGAAAATGCACTGCTGATTTGTGAGACATTCAATTGGGAAAAGAAAATAATATTGTGATTTGAGTGACCATTGAGAACAACAGTGATTGAATAGTGAAAACAAAGCAAGGTGTTCATAATCAGTTTGTGGCTTCGATTATATTAAACTGTTTACACAAACAATTTCTTGATTCACTTCATAGAAACAACTCATTGGTGAACGTTGAACTGTGATGTGAATAATTTGCAAACAATTAAAAAAAAAACAAACCACAACCCAAGCACGTAAAAGAAATCATTCCTAGAGCATTATCTGTCCAAACCTCTTAGTTGCAGCCTCTTTGAATTCATTCAAATGTTACTGTCAGTCATCCGCAAATTTCCCTCTGGGCTTTTGTCTTCAGTAGGTGTTCCAGTCTTTCAGAGAACACAAAATGAACAATACAACTGATTTTTTCAGAACAGCTATGCGGAAGGATTACAGTCCACAAAATTTATAAATATATATTTAAAAAAAATAATAAAAGTTTTGTAGCATCTGGTAGAGTCTCAGGTTATGAACAGAAACCTGTAGGTACACAAAAAAAATAAAGTACAGTTTCTGCAACCACATTCAAACTAAATCACTGTGTTTAGCACTTTGACTTAAAATTATATACTTATAGTACATCTCAGGATTAAACCCATAGCAGAAAACTAATATTCAAAAAATAATGAACTTGAGGCCAAAAGAAAATTAACGGAAATATTCCAAACTAACATCAGAGGAAACATTATTCCACCCTGAAGAACTTAAAATGCTCTTACCAAAAGTAATGATTAGTATTTGCACATCAGGTGCCTTATTAATTATCAGATTGGATTTGTATCTGTTTCCATCTCTCTACTTCTTGTTGACTCCTGAACTTCTTTTACTCTTGATCTTTTATTTCCTCTATATTTAAATTATACTGAATTTTTCAGCTGCTTGGATCTTCACAATTTCTCTGTTTCTCAAGGCTCGTAACAGATATATTATCATGTAACTAAATCTATTGCAAATACCTTTCTTTTTTCTCTATGATTAAAATGAAGAGTACAAATTATATAACGTAAATTTAAAGTAAAACATGTTCAAAGCATCCATAAAACTTCAGAAAATTCTGCTTTTCACCTACTTTTTTTTTTTTCTCCAAAGAACTATTTGTCATTATTTACACTTGTGACTAAGAAGCAAGATTTTATGCTTTGTTGCTCAGGTAGAAAATGTTGAAATTAGGAAGACATGAATGATTTCTCACAGAAAAGTCAATTGCTTTTCTTATTGTGCTCTGAGTCTATTTCTGCTCCCAAATTGCTATACATTTATTTCTTAGAAATTACCTAAGCTTGTAAGGTTTAAGATCTAGGATTCAGTCCCTTTTCTTGCAGACCTCCATCCATTTCTCATATATCTGAGATAACTCACTCTTTAGTCTGGGGAAAAAGATGTAGTGATCTGTAGCATTCTTTTTTCCTCATCTATAAATTCTTCTCTACATCACGGATGTGTTTTGTTAGATTAAATCCATCAATGAAATTCTTAGTTTCTTTGTTGACTGTAACAATTCTTAGATTAATAGGCTCTTTTAGTAAAAAAAAAAAAAAAAGTAAAATATTTTTTCTGGTTAGAGCTTATAAGAATTAATGTCGATTGACATGGACATTTCAAAAAGACAATAATACAATTCAGGTTGCAGCATCATTTCTGTTATGACACCTGGTAGATTTCTATGGGATATGAAAATAATGTGCATATACATCAGCATCTGACTAAAAGGGAATTAAAATACTTCTTTTCTGATCAAATCCATAACACTATTTTTGTACAGATAATACAAAATATCTTTTTTTTTCTCTAATTTAACGGCCACAGTGTTCAATGGGTCATTAGTATTAGTATACTGTAGTTCAAGTATTATCCATAGAGAGACATGAGAAAAATGAAGAAGGAAAGCATTCTTCTCAAACCAGAGGAGAGATATTTGAAAACACCAGAAATATTGCACCACTCTAACAATTTCTGCATGATCAGCAAACAGCCCATACTTAAAGAAATTAGAGCAATTTTTCTCACCATAATATTTTAACTAGCCTGATGTTTAAAATGTGGTAAAATGTAACATTTTTCTATTAAGATTTATAACATTTTGTGAATTCAGATTTTGATTTCTTTTTTTTTTTCTTTCTTCACAAATTTTTTACCCCCCCCTTTTCCCATTTTAGCATTTCTTGACATGAAAGTAAAGCATTAAACACTTTGAAAGTTCTCCAGGGAAAACCTTGCTCTACTTGAGCTTAGTTTTGTTACTCATCAATCACTCAATCAGCTTTTATTTTATGTACAATACACACTGGTGAATGAATCTCAAAGTACCATGCATAATAGCTGTTAGTTAACAAGAGAAAGTTAATCTCAGCTGATGAATTTTCACCTTTGTTTTACATCTACTTGAAGAGTTTCTAATAACCTCAGGGACTAAGTGTTATTGCTGCAGGGTATATGCTTGAAGTCTTAGTCTCTGTTTTGTGCAGCTGCGTCCATGATCACTATGGAGTAAAATGAACTTTGGTTCAAAATAACCTAATAGCATCAATGGCTGAATTTTTGTGCTATGTAGCAGAACAGTGACTAATTACATTTTTGTAACTTAAGAACTTACCATGGCCACTGGGTAGGCAAACTGTTTTAAACAGATCAAAGCTATGTTACTGAATTAGTATCCATGCAGAAAAATTAATTGTAACTACGTTCTTTGCAGCTAATGCACAGGTGAGGAATACACCTGAGGAAAGTCACAATGTTCTTATGCAAAACTGAAATTATCCCGCGCGAGGTAATTGCTACATGGCAAGCCCTGCCCCTGAAATGTCAAGAGACACCTCAGGGAGCTCCCTCTGGGACCTTTCGCCTGCACTTTTCCATTAAAAGAAACATTTTGTGTCAAAGTGAATGGTGGTAGTAACTATGTCTTATACTTACAGCATTCTTAGTAATAACAATAATTTCTAAAGTTCTGTATGTATTTTTTCTGTCTTTTTGCTACTTAATACCGAATATCAAGCTCCCTCCGTCAAGAGTTTGACATTTTTTCTCAGCAATATATAAGCAGAATAGAAGCCAGTAGATAAAAAATGGCAAATGCACTTGGAAATCTTGACTAGTATATAAGAGCTTCAAAATTATCCTGAACTGCGTGTATGCTCGTTAGAAAGAAGGAAGCAGTAGAAAACTAACCAAAATTACTGTGATGTAAACAGGCTATCTGTTTACTCTGCTACTAACTGAGCTTCCTTTTCAGTATAAACAAACATATAATTTCTGTTGTTAATTAGATCCATTTGAGTAAATTCTGGTATAGGCTCATTTTCCAAACTCTATGTGTTGACATATGTATTAATAATATCATTATTAACAATTAGGATGAGCAGCAGTCATTTTCACAACTCAGACGAAAACTGCAGAATTTATCTGAAAAATTAGTTTCAGTTTCAATCTAACAGGCCATAGTGTTTTGCATATAGGCAGGCCAGAATTACCCCTGGTAGATTCTCTCCAGGGAATGCCCACATTTTCTCTGTAGGCCTAGTGAAAAATTAAAGGTAGCAAGGTAATGTGATATAATCATTAACATTGACATGTTCTTTTTATTTGGGGTTTTTTTTGTGGGCTTGTTTTTTTTTTTAGAATCTCTAAACTTAAATGCTTCACCTTGAGGAATATTCCTCAAACATTTCAAGTAATAGAATAAAACTTCAAAAAAAGTGGAGTATTCAGAGACAAACAGAATGATACAGCACAGACAAAAAAAATCTATCTCAGAAGAGAATTAGAGTATATAGAAAAAGTTGTAGGGGTAATTTGACCTTCAGACTTTAAATGGCTGCTAAGTTTTGTGAGACAGGAACTGCTTTACCAAAGTGGAGAACCTGAGCTCATGACATGAAAGACGGGAAGAATTCTTGTAATTTTACTCAGGGCAGCAATCTGGAGGAAGAGATCTATCCATGGGAACTCAGCACAATTTGGAGAACACTTTTGTCCCAAGGCAAAATGTTAGTATGTATTTAGTGGAGCAATATATTGTCGGCTTTAATAAACATCACTAGAAACTAAATTTGTTCAGAGATAGAAGTTTTTCATAGCACATATTCAGTCCTCAGAAAGAATCAGTATGTCAATCCAAATTAATCTCCATCTTTTTTTTTTAAAGCTACAATGCCTCGTAGCACATGTCAATTAATAAGCAGAGTGCTTATGATAATTTACACTTAACACTGTATTATGTATTATTGTTCTCTGTTAATGAAATGTAATGGATTGCAATTCTGCACTTCAATATTGCCTGCCAAAGCATACCACTCTCACCTTCCTTTTCATCTTTGCAGCCAATTACATAATATTTGACAATGATAAGTAGATAAATGATAATACTTCACATACTATTTCACTAGCTTTAGGAATTCAGTGTCTATGGACCATTTTTAGTGCTTTGCAAAAGTCCTGTAACATTCCCATAAATTGCCAATATATGATTGTCCATTTTCCTAGGTGTTTTCTTATTTTCATTATGAATTTTTACACAGGGCCATAGTAGAAATATTCTAAATATGCTTATTATTAAATACATTGAGTATAGCTGCTTCCAATACCAAAGTGCCAAGAACTTTTATTTGGGTTTGTGTCTGTTGTTGTTAAAACTCCTGAACTCTATTCAGGTGTAAATAAAGAATAGACAGAAATTTTGAACGTACTGGGATTGGCGCTAAGTGAGCTCTTCTAATAATTACTACTTTTTTATGTCACAGTTCTGGAGCTTGGACAAACAAGCCTGCCCAAAGGAATCACTGTTCCTGATCCCTAAGAAGGAATACCTAATAACCTTAACAGCCAGCAGAGGCTGGCTTTATGCCTGTCATTTTCTGCTGGGAATTAATTTAGGTCAGCTCTGCATCAGGGAAAAAAAAAAGATAGAAAGAACACTTGCACTTTCTATAGAATAGATATGCACTGTATTTGTTTAACTGCACAGAGTAATACTAATCAGAATCACAGAATGGTAAAGATTGGAAGGGACCTCTGGAAATAATCTAGTCCAACTCCCCTGCTAAAGCTGGTTCACCTAGGGCAGGCTGCACAGGAATATGTCCAGGCGGTTTTCAAACAGAGAGTGAGACTCCACAATCTCTCTGGACAGCCTGTTCCAGTGCTCTGGCACCCCCCAGTAAAGAAATTGTTCCTGATGTTGAGGTGGAACTTCTTGAGCTCCAGTTTGTGCCAGTTCCTCCTTATCCTATCAACTGGCACTAATATTTCTTTTCAAGCCAGTACTAAAGTTTGAATCAATAACTCTGCCATTGCAAGCATTCACTTCTTAGACTTTTTTTTTTTTTCCCCCTAATACACTGAAGTGCTAATAAAAAAGTCTCACTGCCATTCACTGCTAATCTAGTTATGGAAAGTGCAGTCTTCCTGTATGACGATATGCAGCAGCTGAACAGAAATCATTTTACCCTTCTGCAGACAACTTGTATGAATTATAAACAAAGAAAAAAAGAAAGCTAGGATAATGGAGCAAGAATGCACTTTCACAAAACCAGTGCAATGAAAACTTCCTCCAAAATAATTACTTATATTAATTTAATTTGAAATAAAAGGAAATAATGAGAAGTCTTCTTACAAGCAAAGAAAAAAAGGGAAATATGATGTTTATACATTGAAACTTAACGTCACAAGAACTAGAAGTGTCTGCATGGCTCACCAGAGCTGGGAGAGTTATCTTGAGTTTCTTCATCAAACAGGATTCCCATTTCTGAAGATGTCAGTTTTATTATTGAATAACAGAGCAGAAGTATTGAGTATACTATTATTTAAATCAGTTGTGATTCTGTGCTTCTTTTGAAGATTTTTTTTGGTATATAAACAAAACATTTAGCAGACATTGAGAAAAATTCAGATTAATTTTAATACTAAGAATGTCTATTGAAGGCATAAGTACTTTTCTTCTTACCAAACTTTTTAATAGCTTCACTACCATAATATACTGCAGTTCAGAATGTTTACTAGTAGCACAGCACCTGTAATTAACAAACCTTTTTGTTGTGTGAAGTGAAGGGTAAATTTAGTAATAGATGAATCCCCTTGCCTTCTTGCCAGTCCCCAGAGATTAGAGGGACTAGGAGCTGTTGGACTTATCTCTTAATAGGAATGCCAATTAGGATATGTTGCTATAGGTCCGATGCCAGACACACACTAACAGCCTGTTTGCTGTAGGTCCAGTTCTCTTCCAAGAGAGAGCAGTCAGATGCACAAATAGCACAATTTAACTGTGACTATAGGTCCGACACCAGATTTACGAACAGCCTGTATGCTGTAGGTCCGGTTCCCTGCAAAGGGAGCTGTTGGATGTATGAATAACACACTTTTCCCGTGATTATAGGTCCGATACTAGATGCATGATTATGCTGTAGGTCTGGTTGCATTCACTGGAAGCAGTCGGATTCATGAATAACACGGTTTATTTGCACTTGCAACACACGCAGGTTCTTTAAGATTGCTAGTGATATATATATGCTAAGCTGCAGAAATTGCTATGTAAATACAATTGTAGTAATTTCCCGGGGTAAAACAGACAAACAAACGTATGTGCACTCAGCATAGCCGAGGCACAAGTCTTACCAAAAGGCGTCCCTTCTGGGAGGGGTAAGGAGGATGAACGCCTCAGTCTGTCCTTAGGATTTGGTGTAGAATTCTGGTCCCACAAAATTGGTCCGAAATAGGCTAACATTTATACTTCAGTTTTCTATTGATGTGTAAAGTGTGGGGATGGGACTGTAGGCGAATCATTAAGTGGGCACAAACAGTTGTTGATGGGCTTTTCAGCCCTTGATCTCTTCTGCCAGCAACAGGCCATTGTCACATTCTCTTCTATCAGGAACAGTTAACTGCTGAGATAAGCCAGAGAATAGATAGAAGTCTGGGATCGCATCTGGCCCTACTTCACATTTTTCTCCTCACATGTCTCCACAAACACGGACTGCCGGACCTACATCCAGCCTCAGTGCCTGCTCTAGATAGTAGATGCTTATCAGCAGTTTCCTGGGCTTTTCTGCTTTCCAAATGTTTTGTGCGTTCTGATTCCAACACTTCCACTCCATGACTACAGTCACATCCACACATTCAAATTTGGTTTCAAATTAAGGTGTCAATACCAGGGACATGAATTGGGTTATCCTCCTTGTCATCCTCTCCCATTAAAGGGGTAAGATCAGTAAGTTGAATCATGTTAATGCTAACAGTTTTCATTAAAGTTAATTTTACACAAAGTATTACTATACTATATTAGCATAACAAACATCTATACATATTGTATTGAACTTTGGATCCAACCATTGATATCAAATGCTAACCAACCAAACACCCTTGATAGCTAGCTGTCATCACTGATTCTCGAATCTTCGCTAATTGGATCTTGAGGTCTTGTGTAACATTAGGAATATGAATGCAGCAATTTGTACTGGAGAGATTTAAGTAATCACGAAGTCCATTTTGTTGTTACAGCATTCCAGTCTTGAAGTAGCTTGTGATCGTGGTCGTGCAGTAGCAGATGCGAATCTCAGAAGTCCTTTTCCATGTGGGAGTCCCAAAGTACACTGGAGTTCAGCACAAAAAGTTGTATGCATATCATATAACCATCATTGCAGGCCCAGCTCAAACCAGCCAAAGCATCTTCAAAGGCAGCACAGCAGTCAAGCTGCAAAATTTGCGCATACTGCCTTGTGTCATATGCTATGATTCCAACACAGAGAGTCCTCTAAAAAAGCCTGAGAAGTGAATGCTAGTGATTTTTTTTTTCTTTTTTAAGGTGATGTAAATTGGACAATAGTTTTCAATACCATTACATTGTTTTTCAATTTAAATGATTTATCACATTTTGCCAAAAAACACAATGCTGACTTGTTTCATACAGAGGTAAAAAATAATCCCTTGTAAAACAGTGTAAAGCCTGGAAGACCATTGTCAAATTCATTTCCATAACAGGTATGTAAACATATTAAAACAAAACATGTTTTCCCAATATAGATTGTAAATATTGGCACTGGTGAGGCCACACCTTGAATATTATGTTCAATTCTGGGCCCGTCACTATAAGAAGGACGTAGAAGTTCTGGATCGTGTCCAGAAAAGGACAACAAGGCCCGTGAAGGGTCTAGAGCACAAGTTCTATGA
>VWZK01019103.1:70446-164238 GCA_013396935.1 Baryphthengus martii | reverse complement strand
CCAGCTCACCCAAACCCAATACAATCTTGTACTTTTGGAAAAAACGCCCACTTGTTTTGCTCTTGTACTTCTGCTAGGAACATCTGCCCAACAGCTGGATGCATCCTTCAGTACAAATGCCACCTTGGAAATATTTGAGATTGACTTCAGGGATCCCTCCCTGGACATGAAGCAGAAAGGAACGCTTCCTGCCTCAAACAGGTACTTGAGGCTCATTCTGATGTATCAGTCAGTGCAACTGAAAAGGGATTTTCTGGTACAGGAAAGGAGAGGAGGAGATCATATTTTGATCGCGTTGTACTAATGTGATCCTTTGGATGAGTTGACTTCTGTATTTAAGAACTGAACATTTTTGCTGACACAAATCACGTGTAAAAGTACAGCAGTTAGACCACTGCAGAATTCTGAAAGGACTTAACATGGTAGTCAGTCAAGAGAGTCACTCTGTATCGTGAATTTGCTGGGGCTAACAATTTGCAATAAAGGGACTAGAGGCAGAGTGAAACTTGTCTTCCAGCCTTTCAAGACAATGCGATTTCTTAGGCTCATCACTGTGGATGACACTTGCGCCAAGTGTGAACCGCGGCCTTGATTTGTAACTAGTAGCTTTTGCAGTGGGTAAGTGTATTTTCTGGAGAATAGCTCTGGAAAAGAAGGCATGCAGTCTGTAATCTAATTTTCTATATAGAGTAGGTTAGAGCAGTTCACCCACCAAATCTCCTATGAGGTCCTAAATGTTTTGTACAGGGAAACAAGAAAGAAACAAGAGACAGACTAGCTGTTAGTGTTTAAGTTCCCAATTAACCTTTAAAATACTTTGGAAGGACACTCATTTCTTTTTTCCCATGTAAGAGCCAGAGTCATCTTCAAAGGCAAATGTGTTTTTTTTACGGTGCAGACTGGTGGTTATGTTTGATACGTTGGAACATGGATGTGGTTTGTTTTGTAACGTAGAGGGTGACTTCCACCAAGTATTGTGGCCTACGCCAGCTTTATTTTCTTCTTTTGTAGGTTTCATAAGCTGATCTGGGGTAACTTTGGAAATGGGTCCCCCGAGCCCTCTGAAGTGCTCATTGGTGGAGGGGATAATGGTGTACTGACAATGTACAATGTGCACCACATTTTGACTTCAAAGGGTGAGCCTATAATTGGGCAGACAGAGAAGCATTCAGGTCCTGTTCGAGCTCTTGACTTCAATCCTTTCCAGGTATGCAACATTAAGACACTTACAACCAAATGAACATTAACCTCCATATTAGAAAAATATGTTTTTATGTTGCGTATAGAGATTTAGAAACTGAAGGAAAAGCTTTTAACCTGAAAGGGACATAATTGTACCACAAGGCTGGTTTGGAACTTCGATTTGGGTTCTGTTCACAGTTTTGCCACTGAATTCCCCTGTGACCTTGATCAAGTCTCCTACCTCTGTAAAAACATTTCTTGTAATACTGTTACATGTTAGACCATTACCCATTTGAAATTAAAATGTTATTTATTTGGTCAGTTGGCGTCTTAATTCAATGGGGGCACTGATTACCCTTGAAGGGACTGCAACATAAGCAAGCAGTGAACAGAACACAAGTTCTTGTGGTAGTGCAAAGGCAAATTGAAAGTTGTCTGCAGGCCCATGTGAGAAGCCAGCATCTTTACAGAGGAAACATCCTTGGTGCCAGGATGCAGGGGAAAGGCTCAGCTGGTCAGAGACAGCAGCTTCCAGGCATGTGACAGAGTTTCATGATGAGTAGCACCAGCCTCCTGCACATGTAGCAGGCTAGACAAATTTTAAACAGGTCTGTAATGTGGCAGAGCTGAAGGCATGGAGGCCAGAAATGTGCTTGGTTTACAATCTGATTAGCATCTTTCTGTTTACCAGTGGCTGCAAAATGCAGCTCTTATCTGATTTCAGAAGCTTTGGGGTCTTTTTTCTTACATTTATTTTTAAGAAATCTGTCCTCTTTCCCTGCGAAACTCAGCTGAACTTTTCTTTTTTATACAGAGTAACCTCTTGGCTTCTGGAGCCAATGATTCTGAAATTTTCATCTGGGACTTGAATAACTTCAGTGTGCCTATGACTCCAGGAGCTAAATCTCAGGTAAATGACTTCCTCTGGGCAATACCTCTGCAGTTTTATATCTCAGTAGGCAAAGCAAAAGGATGTATGTGAAGTAATCCTGGTCTTGTCAGTCTGTGAAGGGGGAATGACCTTGACGTCCGTCAGGAGCAAGATGAATCGGAACTGACTGATCAGCTTCATCCTGGGGAGGTAGAAAGAGTGTTACAAGGGGAGGGGAGGTAGACTGGCAAGCTCTGGAGGGATGCACTTTGCATGGATGGGTAAGCTCTTTGTGGATTTGAATCAAATAACTGACCAGTTTATCTTGTGATCCAGCTGGGGCATGTGTGATGGATTAAGAAGGCTTATTGGACCTTCTCTGAGGAATGAATTTACTTCAGGCTTCAACTGAAGCTTTTCCTATCTTATGAAAGTAATATGCCTAGCAGAGCCAGTGAGCCATTTAATGTCTCTTGGCTATTACTCCCAGATAATGTTTCCTGAGTTTGAAGAGGAAGAAGCTTCTGATCTGTTGATGCTGATCATGTTATTCAGGGCAATCAGCTCTTGAAAGACAAAAAAAAACATAGTAAACTTTCCTAAAAGCAGAGCAGTTTTTTCCTCCCGTAAGCTTCCCATTTGTCTCCTTGCCTATCTTCTGCATTGCAGCAGGTACAGTAACGGCAATTAGCCTTGAACGCTTCATCATTTTCCATCTCACTGCACTTCTGAAATGTTGCACAAGATCATCTTTCCATTTGAGTTCATCCCAGGAGTCAGGGTAGAAGCATCTGTGTTCTCTCAGCTGCAGTTCTCTGTGGACTGGTTAATGACTCATTTGGCCAATGCAGAACCCAGTACCTGCTTCCAGAATGCAAAGGTGCATTTCCAGGTGACATTCCTTGGTAAGGAATGGTACATTCTGAGTGAAGGACCTTCCATGCACCCTAGTCTTTCTGGGCAATGCTGCTATTTGCAGTTAGTTGATCAGTGATTGCAGAGAGGAATCTATATATTCTCAAATCACTTAGTTAAGCGAGTCACAGAAGCCTGTGCTTAGTGTTCCCTTAACATGAGAATAATGGATTTGTCGCCTTTCGTCTCTTGGCAGCCTCATGAAGACATCAGTGTGGTATCCTGGAATCGTCAGGTGCAGCATATCCTGTCCTCTGCCCACCCCAGTGGCAAGGCTGTGGTTTGGGACCTCAGGAAGAACGAGCCTATCATCAAAGTCAGTGACCACAGCAACAGAGTGAGTAGAAGAAAGACTATGATTCTGAGTAGCTTACAACGTGCCGCATGTGACCGCAAAGCACCGGTGCGGGCTCTTGGGATCAAGCGATTTTATTGTGGCAACTTTTGGGGCTAATTCTCTTCAAGCTGTAGCATCAAAGCACCTTTCTCTTTTCCCTAATGAAATGGAGAAACAAGACACCTAGCTGTTCCTAAAGTTAGGGCACCCTTGCATTCAGCTTCTATGTTCACAGCTTGTTTATGAGAAGCCTCCTGCATTTTAATCCAGACTCTCTTCCTAGATCAACTTTAAGCTAGTTCTTCAACTTCCATATGGTTAGTGGGTTTTCTGCTGTGTGTGTGGAGAAATACTTGCTTCACACAGCATGACATTGCTAGTCTTGCTTTATGTCAAGCATTCTAGACGAGTTAAGTGTCGAATGATGTCGCTCTGGACTATTTTCGCTATTGCCAATGCGCTTTGCTGACTATTCAGCCTATGCTATTTTTGTCCCTAGATGCATTGCTCAGGAATGGCCTGGCATCCAGAAGTTGCAACCCAGCTAGTCCTTTCCTCTGAGGATGACCGCTTGCCAGTGATCCAAATATGGGATTTACGTTTTGCTACCTCTCCCTTGAGCCAGCTGGAAGGGCACACGAGGTGAGGACCTGCTCATTGTGTTGCCTTTTCAAGGATCTCCATCTTCAAAAGGCAGACATCTGGGAGATCAGACTTAGGAGAACTATGATTTTTTTCGTGAGGCCTGCTTTGTTTCACAGGTGAATCTGGTTGAGGATAGAGATGAGAACTGGGATTTCTGAGCTTGAGCAGCATTTCTAATGCTTTCTTGGTGACAGGGTGGGCGAATGGATTAAGTATAAAATGTGACTGATTTCTTTCTGATCTATTTTAGGGGAGTTCTCTCTGTCTCTTGGTGCCAGGCTGACCCTGAACTCCTGTTGAGTAGTGCCAAAGACAACCGGATCTTGTGCTGGAACCCAACTACAGGGGAGGTACATAGCCACAGCTATTAAGTACACATGGTCTGCTTTAGACAGAGTTGTGTGCTATGCTCTGTATGTGGCTCTTCTCTGTATTCCCGTGGAGTGCCAATGTAATTTCCTCCAGTATGTCTTCTGCACTCCTCCTGTCTGGAGTGAATGAGAGTGTTGTCTGTATCCGGACTGAAAACCACAAATAAGGTAGAGATTTTCTGTGATATATCTGTGTCCAGAGATCACAGAGGGAAGAAAGGTTTAAGTAAAACTTAATTTCAGCTAATTATGATTGCTCGTGCTATGTTCACACATAGAGCGTTCTCTGTGTCCATTTGTTTCTTCTTCCTTCTCCTAGAATATCAAATTTTTGGGGAAAGAACTTGAAGGAGAATGAGGAACATTTGTTAGGGTCATAAAGGGGGGAACTATGTAATTAAATATGTAAACTTTATTCATAGTACGGTGGTTTCACATGTATATGCTTATCTATTTATGTATCTCAAAATTACCATCTTTGAAATATTTTGGTGTCAATTGAATTGAAATAGGAGCGTGTAAATTTTTTCTGCACACCTACTCAATCAATGCGCGAATTCTGGAAAAAAAAATAATTTTGAACTTTGAACAAAATTAATTCAGTTGATCTTGATAGTATGGGGGAAGTTCTCTAGCAATACTGAACAAAGTCCTGCTGGGAGCCCCAGGCTGGATTCATTCCATGGGACAATTTCACTTAGCTGACCATCTTTGTCTTGGAGGCATGGAAAAAAATTAACCCATTTTCATAAAGTGCATGACATGCTGCTGTTGTGGTTTCATGGGATTTGATGCTCAGTCTGTAGAGATGTCTAGTGGTTAGAGGAGAATAAGTGAAACATTCCTGAAGTCTTATTTTTACTAAAGTCTTTTCACTGTGTTTTAGCAGAAAAATTAAAAAAAAAAAATTTTAGCGCAGCTGGCTCATCATTACACATGCCACTGTATATTTCCAGAATCCAAATTCAGCTTAGGCCTCTTCTTGACTTGATGCCAATGAACAGAAAATTTTCAGGTGATAGAAAACTCGGGAAGCTTTTCAGTGGTAAGGACAGTACAGTTATACAGAATGGCCTATCTGCTGAGTTTGAGGAAAGGGTTGATTTGGGGGGTTTGTTTGGTTGGTTTTGTTGGTTTTTGTTTGTTCTTTGGTTTTTGTTGGTTTTTTTATTTAGCATTCTGTGCAAGATTTTGTGTTTGGAAATAGAAAACACAAATCACGTTCCCATAGAGAAGGAAACTGTGATTCTCTGTGCTTTGCACATCTGAGGCATAAGGGAAATGTCTTCATTTTACAGGCTAGAGGTTCAAAGTCAAGGTTGTGTTAGTGAGTTGCCCAACCTCAGGCAGAAGTCTGTGACTGGGCCATGAATTGAACTTCGAAGTTTTGAGTGCCGGACTAGAAAGTTGTCTGCAATATCCTTCATAGATCATCTGCAGCTATTACAGTCCTCCTTTGTTTTTCTAGTGTTGTCTGTAGGCTTTTATGTCCTTGTCAAATTTTTTATTCCAGACTATTCTTTCTGTTTGCATGTTCTTGCTCTTGACACCTTCTTGCCTTTTGGCTTCTAGTTTTCTTGTGTTGTTCTCTGGTGTGTCTCCCTTGGTTAACAGCAGCTGCAACAGTATTGACTTGTTAGTTTTGCATGTTGTTGTACAGTCAGAATTGTATGTTATAGCAGATTTCTGTGGCTTTCTGCTGTTTGGGCGCAATGCGCTATAACTTATTGCAGTGCATCCTTCGAGAAGCAAAAATATGAGACTTGTGTAGAATGGTAATATGTAAATAAAGTGTGACACACTGACTGTGAGCAAGTAATTTGGGGATAGCAGGGTTCTGTTTGCGTTATGCCTTCTCTCTTTCTGTGATAGGTGGTTTATGAGTTGCCCATTCGAAATCAGTGGTGCTTTGATGTCCAGTGGTGTCCTAGGAATCCTTCAGTCTTCTCTGCTGCCACTTTTGATGGGTGGATCAACATTTATTCTGTTATGGGTGGAAACTTAGAAGCTCAGCAGAAGACTCAGGCTGACAAGGTAAAGTCCTGTGAATGTGTTATGGCTTGACAGATTGGTAATTACTCACCTGACTTCTGAGAGCGTTAGAAACACACGTGTGTAACGGTGTGATTTTAAGTGACGCACCAGGACATACAACTGTATGGTGTGGGAACCAGAAGCTACCTGTGTGAAGACTTAATATCCACCAAGTCCCAAAAGGACTACATTGCCTTTTGACAAACGTGTCTTAGTATTTCTTGTAAAATTCATTGAAGTGCCTAAAGAGAATTAAAATCAAGTGTAGTTTTGATGTTACATATATTCTGTTGTTATTACTACTAGACTAAAATCAAAGCAACAAGCTTGTCTTGCCATTAGGTTAAAATTAAATACATTGATACTAATTTATACAACATGTTATTCTTTAAAAAAAATTCTTCTAAACTAATAAAGTAGCTAATATGCCACTACTACCAATTTTCCTCAAGTCAATTGACTATAACTTGGAGCATGTTAATATTTTGATACGGAAACTCGTTACTTAGCCAATGAATAGATGAGCTAACTCTGAACAAAGTAAATGTCAGTACTGTCTAAAATTTTAGTTTTAATCTGGTGACTAGTGTCCTAATTCCTTCCTTCTCCTTCCCGAGCCAACAAATTCTTTACAATGCAGGTTTTAAGAGAGTACATATGAGCCGGCTTAAGTGTTATTTATATAGTCATTTACAGCTGACTGAGTTCAGTTTCATAGGATTTGCAAGAGAAAGAAAATACTTTATCAAGCCACAGCTGTAGGAGATTAAGGATTTATTTAACCCATGGAGAATTTTCTTTCTGCACATTCTTCATGTGCATGCACCACGCTTCCACTCTTCAAAATTAGAGAATGGTAGGGTAGAATAACTCCTGGATAAACAGAATAACAGGTAAGAACAAAAATAGGAGGAGATAATGACAGTTATGGAGGTGAGGAGTTTGTGATAAACTCTTTTGTGACTCTCCTCTGCATTCCATGGTATCAGGACAGAAACTCTGTTGAAGACCTGGTGGTTGATGTTACTGATATCCTGGTAGTGTGTATTTATTTTTTGAAGGTTTAGGGTGATTGATCTGTTAGGTATAAACTCTTCCTCCAGGAAAATGGTCTTTCTTTGGAATTGGTTTAGCATCAAGAAAGACTTGAAAGACGAAACATGTAGGTCTTGCCTGTGATTGTTTGGCAGCCTTAACTTGATGAGCCTTGGGTTGCTTCTTTTCAGTATGCTGAAACTATGGAACTAGGAAATATGGTCCTGTCAAACTTAAACAGGGCTCTCTTTACCCAACAACAAATCTATGCCAACAACGTTACAATTAAGAATGCTTGTGAACAGCATTTTGTGTGTGCTCACTGATTTCCTAAACATCAGAAATCCAGATCAGAGGCCACTTTTGACACTCTTGTCTAAGCAAGAAAGTCTGGGGAGATTATTTCACCAGCCTCATCTAAGCTATAAAAGCTTAAGACAGTCCTTAAAAGTAACCCATTTGCAAGACCCCAGCAACAGAAAGGGAGTCAATGTTCCCTTACGATCAAAACAAGAAGTAACTTGGACAACATTTGGCCATATGTTGTCACTGTCTTGCATAAAACAAGTAATTTTGTAACTCCTGTGTTTATGAGCTGGGTGCTAGGCCGGACAGTGTTTATTAGGAATTTGTGTCTTGCTAAGGAAAAATTGCTTGAAAATCTCTCAAGGTGAAGCTTTCTTGGGAAATAACTTCTGGAACTGTTTGGAAATACCATTTCTTTCACATCAAGGCTTGGTGGTATTCCAGGAAGAGCTGCTGTAACAGCCTTTTTCTTCATCAGCAAGAAAAGTAACTAATTTCTAAGCAACAGGGTTTTTTTTGTGCTTGAGGAATTGAATTATATCTTACTCCTTTCTCCATCTGATTCTAGATCTCTTCCTCCTTCAACAACCTGGACCCCTTTGGCACCGGACAAATGCTTCCTCCTCTGCAGGTGCCAGAGCAAGTAGCTCAGACCACCTTGATTCCACCATTAAAAAAGCCTCCCAAGTGGATTCGAAGACCTGTCGGGGTTTCATTTGCAGTAAGTGAGTGGAGCGCCCTGAGCTCAAAATGCAACAAATGTGTCATCTTGTGACACAATCCTTTTCTTTTGCTGGAGAAATCTTTTCATCTTTCCATTGCTAGATGTTTTAATGCCTATTTAAGGTGCATTGTGGTGTCCCATGGAGCAAAGCTCTTTTGCTCAACATTGAGATATATTTCCAACAAGAGAGAGTCCTGTACCAGAGAATGGGAGGTTATAAGTAAGAGTTAACAAAACTAAGGAAGGCTTGTAAAAGCTGTCCTTGTAGGCTGTGACATGCATTCCCATTATCCTCTGTCTTTCTGCTTCCTATTCAGGTATTTAATTTTCTTCACCTTTTTGCTCCTAAATCGAAAGGCTGAATTGTTCTTTTAGCCTGCATCTTGACTTGTTCTCTGTCTAGTGGCTGCCATTTGCATGATAGTTTTTATCATTGCAGCCTGCCTCTCCTCTGTCACAAAAAGACAAACATTTCCAAATGGTACTTGTTCCTCTGTGCCTCCCTAGCATTTGCAATTGGCTAGGCCTGACAGCACACACACACGTGTCATGGTTATCAGTCTTCAGCTGAAGTGCTTGTGATGTGAACTCCCTAAATGTCCCTACCATGCATACACATTAAACTGAGTTCCCTGTGATCACAGCTGGAGCTTGAATTCACCTTACTGAATGAAGAGCTAAGTGAACTGCTTTTACCTTTGTTTATAAGAATGCTTACTATATCTCCCTCTGCCTTTCTCAGTTTGGAGGAAAACTTGTTTCCTTTGGCCTTACCAAAGCTCCTGGACAACAAATGCAGCAGACTTACCCACACCAGGTATTCATCAGTCAAGTCACTACTGAAACTGAATTCCTGCTCCGATCCAGAGAACTGCAGATGGCCTTGCAGTCAGGAAACCTCCTTGATTACTGCCAGGGCAAGATTCAGACAGCCAAGTTGCCATTTGATGAAAACCTTTGGAACTTCCTGAAGGTAGGATGGCTGTGGTGAAACACGGAAATCAGTTATTTTATGATCCAGTGTGGAATGTGTTCATTATGGTCCTCTCTAGCCCTTTCTATTCCTGTTCTTTAAGATATAAAGTGTAACTAGTTAGGCAAGTTAGTTACTTGTAGTTGAGGTCTTGGAGGTTGCCTTATTTCTTGGTAGGAATGTGTTTTTCAAGACCAAGCTGTATCTGCCTACTGCCAGTGGAACTCTACTGTTATTGTTTCTCGAGTCAAAGTCCAAATGGGCAATGAGATTCCCCAGTAGTAAGAGAGTGGGCTGTGGTGGCAGGAGGACTGGCTATAGCCCTACACAGGACGATGGTTTCAATTTGGTAATATGAAAGAGTCTGGTAATGAGGAGCCGCCGCTCTTCTGGAAGGGCAGAGCTTAGCCTTTAGAGTGTTTCACAGACACTCATGGGCAGACTGGTGTGTGGGGTGAAATCTTGGGATCTTTTCTATAATATTAGATCTGCATGAGGAATCATACCTCTTGAACAGGATTGCCAGGCATTGCCTAGGTGGTCACAGTAGTTTCCATTGCAAGGGTCCTTGAAACATGTCTTCAGTGCATTGGCTGAGATCTGTCAAACTGTCTTTCTAGTGAATTTTATAGTCGGTCTGACCCATGATCCTGTGAGACCACTCCAGCACATACAAGATCCGATACTGTTGGTTGTCTTAAACTACAAAGCAAGCTTCTATACACAAGACTGTTCCACAGGACCTTTTCTGCTTCTGCAAGAACAGTTTCTACGGACTGCTTACAAATATCTTACCCATGTACAGTTTGGTCAGTGCTGTAGTAGGAACAGCCTGGGACTTACTGAGACTGACAGATTCTCCTTGCACAGTGTTAATGGTGCATTAAAGTGTACAAATAGTGCCTATTAATTAGGCTGCATGCAGCCTGTGGCAATCTCTGGGACTGTGAAATCGCCACCCAGGTAGCTTCTGCAACAATTAGTTAATTTTTGTGAAGCCAGCTAGGACTTCAGGCAACCACCTTGTCTCAGTTTCATCCAGACTCAGATCAGTCCGTTGTCTCTATGAAGAGATTAGCTCGGCAATTCCTAGACCATCCATGGAATTAATGACCAAACACACTAAGTATGCCTACAGTCGTAGACCTGATACACAGTTGTACTTCAGTTGTAACTACGTGACAAACTTGAATTTCACTCTTTTATCACGATTATAGCTTAAATTTCAGCTTTAAACTGAGCTCTAAATTTTACTGCTTTGGCCAGAAGCAGCCAACCATTGGCAGTGTGTAGACGTCTAGGATTTTACGTATTTTCTTGTCTTTTTCAATATCCTTTGGGAATCAGGTGAATCTGGAGCAGGAGTCCAGGACTAAACTCCTCAAGCTACTGGGCTACAGTAAAGAAGATCTGCAGAAAAAGGTAAGGGATCTGTGTAATAGAAAGAAGCTTTCACAAAAGTAAAGCTGCTGCAGCAAAGTTGTAAGGTCCTGACTGGAAATGAGTGGATGATTTCACAGCACACAAAAGATGGAACTTTGACATTTCCGCTGAGATGCACCTCAGATATCCCTCATTAAAAAGAAAATATGGGCACTTTTAAGGGTATAGCTGTAGTTGTACTGGGCCCCAAAAGGGTCTTGAGCCCAGTTATCTTGCTTCCAGCTCTTGCTCTGAGAAGTGTACAACAACAGTGCAATTGTGAGATCTCCTTCTAGCATCCAGCTCTCTATATCTGAGGGGATTCCTCACCCAGGAAGAAAGTGAGAGATGAAGACAGTCTGACATAGCACTGATGGAGCTGCAGAGGAGGAAACTTCCAGCAGCATGAACAGGATAAATCACCTCTGCTAGGCAGCCAGCCAGGAATGAGGAGAGGTGGAATTTTTTCAAACAGGCTGGGGGAATTGTGCCAGTCACTTGGTGGCTTCATTGCCCAGGTGTTTAACTTTGATAGGGTCTTCACTCTGTGAATGTCTGTTACTTTTCTAGATTTCCTTGTGTTTGAGCAATGGGATCCCAGATAAACAGCCCCTTCCTGAGGCAGAGGAGACAAATGCAGCACAGCCAGATCAGGTATGTCCTGTACATCTTGCCAGTCTGGGAGAACAGTGAAGGGCAGAATGAACAGGAAGATTTAATTCCAGCCACAAATTGTTGGGCTCAATGCAGGCATTGCAGTTCACATTTCTGTTAGACCCTCACAGGGTCAGACTAAATGGTCATAGCAGTCCCTTCTGGCTTTGAAACAAATCAATGGATAGTAAAGATGGACTCCTGGCTGTTAGCTCTGCAAGAAGGCTAGCTTCACCAATGCTGATTTCTTCAGTGACAGAATTAGCCTCGCCCTAGTTTAACTTCATGCTACGGTTCTGGATTTCCTCTGTGAAGTTTCTACTGTGGTATTTCTTTTGCATTTCTTTCCTTTTCACCTCTGTCCTTTGAAGTGTATTCTCACATGATTCTGCAATGTCCATGTTCAGATGCCTTGCAAGGCCTGGTTCACCATGCACTGTAACTTTTACTTCTCTAAGGTATCTAAAACTGCTATCCTCAAATTAGTCATCTTCTTCACAAACCTTAAACACTTGCTTGAAATATTGTAGGGGTAGCAGTTCTGTCCTGCATTTCAGTAGAGCACCAAGCATGGCTATGATCCTACATGTTAGTTACAGATAACCACTTGTTGGTCTTGTCCCTATTCCATTCAAAATTGTTCAGCTTGCTCAAGGGCTGGCCGTTGAGTTGGTGAACACTGGCCAGAGATACTGTTGGCATTGCATGTCTTATACCATCAATCTCCTAAACTTTGTCAGTAGCAGCCCTGCTCTTGTGGCTGCCCTGGTGAAACTATGCAAGTTAAAGAGCAATGACAAGAGGCATGATAGGTTTCTAAGTTGAAATCAGATTTATATGAGCATGCTTAACCAAATGGAGAGCAGCTCCATCCTGCTCAGTAATCCATTAAACTATTTTGGGCAGGATCTGGGTGTTCAGTGACTGAATTAACCTCTTGCACTCTTTGCACAGCTTTTAGTAAATTCCAGTGATGATGTAGCTGCTGCTGTTTCCTCCTCTTCAGCCTTTTTTGACAACCTCATCCCACAGAATATGAGCTCATTGGAGATTCCTGTCACAGAAGGTATGTTCCCTGAAATGTATTTCTGCCCTTTATCGGGAAGAATCTGGTTCACTCCAGCAGATAGATATTTTTAAAACACATCACCCCTCCTAGTGTCATGCAACATCTCTCAGCATTATACAAGCAAATACTCCTCAAATAAGAGACCCGTTAAAAGTACAGAAGAAACTTTTAGATGACGGAAAAATTACTGTCAAGTCAGTGATTTTTTTTTTTTTTCGAAGTGCAAAACCTGAATTGGGTTTCCAAATCTGCTTTTAACTGGGCTTCCATATGTTACTGTTTTTTACTGCCTGCTCTTTAAAGAGAGCATCACCAATGCATCTGGATGATGCTCCTGTGGGTTAACTCTGCTTCTCACCTCTCTAGATACGGATGGACTCGTCAGCCAAGCCCTTTTGTTGGGGAATTTTGAGGGTGCAGTAGAGCTGTGCATGCAGGCGGAGCGCTTTGCTGATGCCATCATCTTAGCTATAGCTGGTGGGGAGAACCTCCTAAAGGAGACCCAGAAACGCTACTTTGCCAAGCGTGAGACAAAACTCTCCTGGGTAAGTGACAGTTTTGTGCACCTACTGAGCAGGGGAAGGTGCGCGATATCTTGGCAGACGTTTGTCTGAATATACGTGGGAATGTTTTGGCAGGAAGTAGAATATCAGCAGAATCTGTGCGTCTCCTCTTGACTAGACATTTATTCTAATCTCTTGGTAGTTTTATGACAACTTCATGTTGCTCACCTGGAATGTCTGTATTCTCTGTTCCTTTTTTTAAAATCTAATGGTTTCTGCTTCAGCTCTCCAGTAACCTGTGGAGCATACTGTCCCTTTTCAGCTCAGCTAGGAAGATCCTAGCTTATTAATTGAGAAATGAGGCAGTGTCACAGGGATTGGGATTTCCTAGCACTATATTCCCAGTCATTGGTATTAGATGCTCTGAAACAGGTTATGCATTAGCTAGATCTTTAGTCTTGGCTGGTGTGACTGTTCCCACAGTCTCTGAAGTGCTTTGTTGGGCATTTTTACTTTCTTTAAAGGCATTGACTTCCAATTACTGTTAACATTGGGATGCTGGGATTGGTGCACCTTAATGTAGAGTGAGGTTGTTGCTGCATAGTTGGAGGTGTGCCTGAGAGTGAGCTATCCCTGTGAGTGCACTTGCTTAAGCAGTCAGCTTATCTTTGTTTTCAATGTCTGACAGGCCTTCTGCTTCCCTTACAGCTGCTTTCCTCCATTGTGCAACAGAACTGGCAAGATATTGTTTGCACATGTGATCTACAGAGCTGGAAGGAGGCACTGGCCATCTTGTTAACCTACTCAAAGCATGAAGACTACACCCAGCTCTGTGGTATGGAGCAGGATAATTTTGGTACAATTTCTCTTAGGGGAGGGCAACTCTGCACTGCTTACAGAAAGAATTGGGTACACTTGAGGAAGGAAAGTGCTCGTTACTCATTCCATTAGCTGGAACTTATTAAATAAGTGGACTGCTGAGTTAGGAGAATATGTGTGTATCTCTGTAGATGAGAGTCACAGTGTAAAGTTATATATGCTGATATTTCCTTTCACCTCTACCAATAGCATGGAAAAAAAACAGGACAGGCACTAGGATGAGACCCTAAGAGGGTCATATTTATTATTTTATTCTAGGGACAAAGGGATTTCCTTGATAGTAAAAGGTCAGGTGGCTTCATTCTGTCTGAAACAGGTTTACCATTCCAGCACAATCCCCTCCCTTTTAAGCTCAGAAACAGGGGTTGATGAATGTTTGATGACTTCAGTTGTTTCCTCAGTCCTGTTAATAGTCCAACATACTCAGCAACTAGTTGTTCTGAGACTCAGACAATCTAGTGACTGAATCTGATGAAGTTACTCATACTGCTTAGCTGGGAACTAGCTCCTGGCTGATGGGAACAGCTGAGTGCTGTTGGAGAAATGCCAGCACTTTATACAAGCAAGATGACACAACTTGAAATAAAACATGACAACTTGCACAGACCCAACTGTAGAGATGGAAAGTGGCAGTGATAATAGTGAGATAGGTCCAGCTTGCCTTTATCTCCAAGCATTTTCTAAACATTGACAGCTACCAGATTACTAACTGTCCCTGAAACTGGACACTTCTGTTGCCTGGAGATTCCACACCTCTTTAGAGGAGCAGGGGGGCAAGAAAGGCATTGGATTTTTTCAGTGAATTAATCTGTCATTTTTAAGGCTTTCTCTTTCTTACATATGTCTGGGCAGACATATTAAAATTGGCAGTCATTACTTCTTTTTTTACCTAAGTTGGCTTTGGGATTCTGTAGCGATGCTCTGTGTTATCCAAGAATTAGGTGCAAATCCAAAGCTGTCAACACCCTTTCACGCAAAGCCGGAGTAGGATTGCTAAATGGTGAGCACTGAAGTTAATGAGCTCTTCAAAAACTGGACATGTTAAATGTTGACTCTTTCTTCCTCTCTAGACATGCTGGGTGCTCGGCTAGAGTTGGAGGGAGATGCAGCCCTATCCAATGATGCCTGCCTCTGCTATATCTCATCAGGCAATGTGGAGAAGTTGGTGGAATGCTGGGTAAAAAACCATGAGACTTCGTCACCCCTTGCCCTGCAGGTACAGCTGCTATGATGTTTGTTTGACTCCTCTTTAGGCCAGTCTGGTAGCCCTGGTCTATTTGCATTATCCCATTAAAACTGAGTTATCTGGCTTCCTGCAGACAGTGGAGACCTGCTCATGATTGCCAAGGTGTCTCCTAGCCTGGATTATGGGCTTACTTCTAAAAGAGACTTGCACTCTTAAACACTAAGGCTTTGTGTGTTTAGAGAGTACTGACTACATTGCACGTAAATCCAGCCATGGACAAGAGTTACAGCCTACCTGCCTGTCTTTGTATACTGATGTCATCTCTGAGATTTCTTTTAGTCAGGGAACTTTTGAATGTGCCTGTTTTCTTACTGGTCGTTGCCTGGGAGTACATTTGTTGCTGTGATTAGCATGTGTAACTGGAATCCTACAGTTACCTGTCTGTACCTTCAGAACTGCCTCTGGCAAAATAAAATAAAGTCTAGACAATGTTATTCCCACTGCAAGTAGGATGAACCTTTATGGGAAGTCACAGCTTGCGGATGAATCAGGGCTTCTAAGTGTTGTTACCTACCTGTTACACTTAAGCCAGTCCTAACTAGCTGCTTAGTAGTAGTAACTTCGTAGTAAAGAGATAGATCACAGTTGATAGGAATGCCCTTGTGGCTTCTGATTTTCTTTCTTCCCTTAAGAGTAGCAGTGTCAGGATTTGCTTCCTGGTTCCTGTTTTTCTCCACAAAGTGCACCTTAGGAAATGGTAGTCAATGATAGTATCTGGTGCAGAGTGGAGTAACTTCTGTTTGTGTTGGACCCAATATCAGTTGAAAGTAGGAAAAGCCATCATGTATTGTCTCATCGTGAGATGGAACAGCAAAGCAAGTCAGATTCTGAGTGCTCTATTTTTCCCTCCCCCTGGTTTATTCAGGATCTCATCGAGAAGGTGATGGTACTGAGCAGGTCCATTGAGATGCTCCGAGGCACAGCAGGACAGGCTCCAGGCCCTGTCTTGGCAGAACGAATCACCCAATACGCCAGTCTCCTGGCATCACAAGGATGCTTGGCAGCTGCAATGAATTACCTACCCAGCAGCTCTAAAGAGGTGAGTGAAAAACAAGTGATTATGGGAAGAGCAGCATATGGGGAAAAATAATGCTTTGTATGAGAGAGCTTGGATTTTAACATGCACCAGGACTTAAGGTTTCACCTTAATTATGGTAACTTGAGAGTAGAGATGTTGGGGTTTTTCTTAGGACGTGGCTTTTGTCTTCCATTTGCTTTTTCTTTATAGTGCCTTTGATTCAGGGAAAATGAAGGGAGCTATAGAACTGTAAAATGATTCCTGGAGAGCAACACTGGCAAGCAGCTCTCTAGAGAAGTTGCATCTATTCCTGAAACTAGCTGGTAGAGGAAGTGAATGGGGAGCTCATTTTGTAGTTTGAAACAGGTATGTCTAGTGCCCAAATGTGATTAGAAGTTGGGGAGGGAAAAATCTAGAGACTGGGGGAGGGATTAGAGAGACTTTATCTGCCTTAGAATATGGCAGGTGATGTCTCAGATCGTCAGAGTTTAGTTTTGTTTGTTGGTTTGTTTGTCTTTTTCCTGATGGCTATGGGGGAAATGGTTGGTTTTGCAGAGTGATGCTTAGTGCTTTGGGTCAGGGTCGTCTTTGAATGCCTCGCCAGCATTTTCCATCTGAGGCTCTCAAGGCACTTCTGAAGCATAATTTGTTTCAGCTCCCGATTGAACAGCTCCGAGACCGGCTTTTCCATGCTCGAGGAGAGAATGTGGGTGATCAGCAGCCACCCCCTTTTCCCTACACTCGTGTCAATGTAGGTGTCATTAAACACACTTCTCCGGCAGCCAAGGGTGGTTCCACCTCTGAAGGAGCAGCCCACAAAACAGGTCCCAGACATCCAGAGAAGGTAGGCCTTAAACTCAGGTGTTCATGTCTGGGGGAGAAGGAGGAAGAGGAGGAAGGCTTACTGGGTTGTGGAAGGCATATGAAGTAATATGAGATGGTGCAGATTGCAGGCAATGAGGAACTCATCAGTGGTGTCCTTCACTGGAGCAAACAGAAGCTCTGTGATAATCCAAAAGTAGACTGTCTGACACATTTTCACAAAGCCCCATCTCCCATGCTGGAGACTCCCTCCCAACTGGAGGAGACTATTATACATGTAGTGATCCACTGAGATCTCACATCCTGAGGGAAGGAAAAGGGGACTGTGGTTCACTCTCCTATGCTCATCTCACCCTCGTAGCTCGGTAAAATTCATGTAGTATGGCTTAATCTCAGGTCTTGCACAAGAAAACTGTTCAGGAAGTTTTGCTTCCAGCCTCTTTTACTTCATTATTGTTCTTTCATTATTTCATCTGGCTCTGCTTCCAGGAAGTCACTGTAGGGGAATTGGCTCCTCAGGACTAATCCTTGTGAGAGCTGGAAGATACTCTGAAGAGTATGATGCCTAGCTTGTTGAGCAAGTTATGTGGTGGGAAAGGCCTTTGATCCAATCCATACAGTACACTGACAGCAGAAGCATCTTCTCTTGCCTGAAAAATGACAGGGATAGAAAGTGTGCCTGCTTGTGTGTGTATGCATGTGACTGTACCAGCCATTTGCAACATTTTCTTTTTTTTAATTGCAGCCCAACTATCAGTCATCATTTGCTCCTTCAGCACCTTCTCAGCCTTCAGTGCCTTCCCTCTTCACACCTCAGCCAGTGCCAGCAATGTCTATGACACCTCACCATGTTGCTTCTCCCCAGGCCAGCACAGGTCCACAAACAAGTGTCTATTCCAGAGGGCCCCCATACCCACAGTACAACGTGGGCTTGGTGCCAGCAGCTGTTTCAGGGCCAGGTAAGCATTGTCCCCAAGCTGTGTCCATTCTCCTGGTTTTCTTAGACTAAAGCCTTCAACATGGCTGCTCTACTTTCTTCCTGATGGGCCTGTTATACTTGCAAAGAACAAGTCAACTCTCAGAGAGGCTTCTCGATGCTTCTGACGCATCTAGTTCTAGCAACTGTTGCTGCACGTCCACTAATACTACAGGAGTGGAGAAGCCACAGCAAACTTTGTGGTAGAGTCTGGCTGACGTAGCCTGCGTTATGAGGGATACGTCTGGCATGGATATTCTAGGATATGGCTTGGAGAAGGGCAGACTTACTAGCATGAAGAAGAGCATCAGGAGTAGTTTGTGCGTGAAACAAGTGATGCTGATACACTCTCTCATTTGTAGCAGTGTCACAGCCTCAGCCATTTGGACCAGCGGGAGTCAGACCTGTTGGTCCTGCTCCCTTCCCCAGCCAGCCTTCTCTGCCAGGACAGTCCATGCCCATGACATCTCCTGGTGTTCCACCATCCGGACCTGCCGTCTTCACTCCAGCCTCAGTCCCATCCTCTCAGTTTCCTGCAGCTTGTCCTCTCCCTGTGGCAAGCCAATCTCCTCTAGGTTTCTCTTCAGCACCTTTCAACTGCCCCATGAACATGGGTTACCCTCAAGGAGGTCCTGGAGCTCCATCTACTAAGGCCCTGCCAGCAGCCAGCATTCTTCCTCCTCCCACAGGTAAGTACTGCTTCTGTGACTTGTGTGACCAGGACACTCCTGGGTGGGGTTTGCATTACATAATGAACATGAATCTTCTGAGTTTCAGTGAGTCACCATAAAGGCTGGATGTGGTGCTGAGGCCAACCTTACCAGCACACTGTGCTGAGTCTTGCTGTGGTGGAGAAACACAGCAGCGATGACAGTTTCATTTAGCCTGTTCAGTTGCTCTTTCCCCCAGGCTGTGGTTACAAGATGCTGTCTTTTCAGGTCCTCAGTGCACCCTTAGTAGTCATCCATCCTGAAAAGGTGGTGATTCCCAGGGAATGCGTGGTAGAAGGCTTGCTCATCTCGCCCCTGCTTGTGTAACTTACACAAGAAGTGCATTTGAAGTGCCAGGAGAGCAGAGAGTTGCTTGGGTCCATGGGATACCCCTTGCTTAGCTTCAGGATAAACTCCTCTGTCTGCTATGCTTTAGTTCTCCCCATTTTTCCTGTTACTGTAGAGTGCCTGCTTGTGAATCAATTCTGGGTTCCTCAGTGCAGTGCTCTAGACCTGAGCCTTTTCCCTCTGGGTCTGTAGTTTGAAACCAGCCCAGCCTGCAAGTACTGTGAAGTCCTTGCTAGCACAATGAAATAAAAGAGTGTTGTTGGACCTAGTTCCCAGCTGATGGGCACTCCCTCTTTCTCACAACACCACCACATCTATTGCTTCTTAATTCTTTGTTTGCTGTCTCAGGGGAAAGGTTTCAACAGGCTGTGGATATCCCTAACAACAAGGCTGACAATCCTTAGATTCTTGAGCAGATCTTTCTCCAAGGCTTGTGAGAGTGAAGGAACTGAGGCTTTGAGGTTTGCCTCCACTTGGAATCCTTTGCTGAGCTGTGTTTAACCATGGATAGCAAATCCCACTGTGTGAAGCCTGTGGGGACTACACACACAGGCTCTAAGCTAAGGCTGGACAAATTCCTTCTGAAAAGCTATCAGAGATAGTAGTCCAGGGACATTACTCACTGAGTAAAAGCTGATGGTGATGATGACTTTCCCACCCTGCCTTGATTTTCAGGTTTCTTCCCTTGGCTAGATCCCCACGTGGATCATGCAGGTAGTACCAGAGAAGCCTCCAAACCTGTGAGGGAGGCATGTTGCTGCTTCCAGTGAAATGTCGGGGGTGTGAGCACATTTTACTATGTGTGCATGTGTGCATGCTCATTGCTCTTTGGTGTTTCCTTGCATGCCTGGGGAGCTGTGCAGCTGGGGTAGTGGACATGCTCGTCCCGAGAGCTAGTAAGTGACAGCTAGGGATGTTGCAAGTGAAATGAAAACATTGTGCTCTTGCTGATGAGTTTAAGTACAGAAAGCAGGGGCCTCAGCTTCTTCCTTCTCTACTTTCCTCCTGTCCTGGAGGAATTAGAGCATTCTCAGTCTCTGTGTTCCTTCAGGTGATTACTGGGCCAGCAGGACAGGTAAGTAGCTCCTGTTCCTTTCTTGGTTCTCTAGGCAAGGAACAGCTTGTGGTTGTAACTCATCCCTTGTGTTGTGCCTGTTACACTCCCAGCCTTATGCATGGCTTTACTTGTGCTTGTGCTTCCCCAGGTGGTCTGGAAGAGGGGTGTCCCAACATAAGCAGTGGTGGAGTAGAGCTTCCCAAGCAGAATACGGGAGCTTTATTCCAAGGGGAGCTGGATAGGCCTTTTAGCCTTAGTTACAGGGCAAGGTTTGGCTTTGAATCTCAACCCATCTGCTGGGGAGAATTTGGACCGTAGAGGTTTTCTGGCATGATGCTTTGTACTGATTTCTCTCCTTGGGATTAATTGATGGAGAGTAGGTGACTGGTGTCTTCCAGTCTGTGTTGTCGGTGGAATAAGGCTCAACGTCTTAGTGGGCTGACTCTGCACAGTGACTGCTGCTTGCACCAAAGACCACCTGCCAGGCACAGGAGATTATCCAGGAAGTCTCAGCTTTATTTGGAAAATCCAAGTAATCGGTAGCCACTTACACTACCAAGCAAGTCTTGCTGTGTGGAGTGGTGCTCTAGAAAGGGAGTTGTCCCTTCAGCAGAGAAACAAAAGACCCCGGTTTTCCATGTTAAAGGGAAAATGATTCCATGGTAGGGATTTCAAGCACTTTCTCAGGCTGAAGAGAAATTCAGTGCTGGGAAGTTCCCTTCTGTCAGCATCTACCCCCAGTTTTAACAGCAGGATATAGCACGCCAGTGCAAACTGGCTTCCTTGAGTGCTTTCTTGCCTGCTGTTACTGTCTGGTTTTGATGGGTACTTTTCTTTAGCCTGGAAAGGGACTGTAAGATCACTCAATCTGACTGGCCAAACTTTCCTGTTGTGGAAATTCCTGAGCACAATATGAACAGCTCATGATCACATTCTCAGTAGCAAAATGAAAAGAGATCTCCACTTGTAGAAATCCCATGCTCCTGGGGAGCATCAGATACAGGGTGAAGGACAGCTACGTGTTGACTGATCTCCTTTCTGACTGGGATAATTCCTGTCTCTGGCCTGTGACAATCTTTTTTTCCTTTTTTGCTTCCTAGGACAGACATTGCTGGACACTGCTGCCCTGGGGCACTCCTTTCAGGGTTGATGAGAAACCCTCTTTCACAAGTAGCGTAGATAAGATAGTCAGAGTTTCATCCCAGCAAAATGCAGCAGAGTCCTGCTGTCTCACGTCTTATGATTAAGTGCATGGCTTAAAGACTATAATTTAAATAGCTGTTTCCTGTGAGGATTCAAAGTGCCACTGGGTTGGAATAGTGCCAGGAACTGCTAGGCCACAGGCTTGGTGGGGCCCAGCAGAGTTCTAGGGCACAGAATCCCCAAGTTAGAAATAAGTGCCAACTTAATTAAACTGCTGATCCAAACTCATCAGAGAGCAAGTCTTGAAATCATGGGAAAAGGGAGGGCAGAAAGAGGCTGCCAGAATTTTAATAATAAAGGTAATTAAAGTAATGAAGCACCTTTTGCATCTTTCCCCTGTGATTTTTAAAGCTCAGCTCAGGATCAGTGGCTCATTAAATGTGAGCTCCAGCAATTCTGATATTGCCCCTGAGAATTACGCCACTTTCTCACAGACTATTCCTGTCTCCTGGGCTTGAGGTTATTAATACTGAGGTGACAAAAGAAGCAGTGAGTTTTTGTCTAGAGATGCAGGTACAGCAGCAGACAAGGTAGTTGGAATTTGACCTTTGGAGAATGAAGTGTGGTCACAGGTCTTTTAATGTCATGTTGTCTGATGGATTTTTAATTACCTGGAGTGAGGTTAGAGGCTAGGTACCACAGAAGCATCTGCTGAGATACCTCTCTGCTCTCAAGGCATTTACTGGTTACATCTAGTCTGTTTTAGTTGAGAAGCCAGCAAATTTTGCTAAGCTTTGGTTCTGAATATGATTTTGGAAGGGGAAAATTTCAACCCACCCCTGACTTTCCCCTCCCTTATCACAGCAACTTGCATTGCTGTGGACTACTGCTGTGAGACACTCCTGCCAGTGCTGGTGAGAAGCCCTCTCTCACCCATAACATAACCCTCGCTGTGGTACCACAGCACTAGATTCTGTGTTTGGGGAACCCCAGGAACATCCTAACCCTGATGTGCACAGTGCCTGTGCAGACAGTGGAAAGCTTCAGGTAGTTGTGAAAAAGCTTTCTGTGTGGGAGTGGGTGTGTGCCAGCTCAGGCTGATTAGACATCACCTCAGGAAGCCTGTGCACACACTCGGATGCTGAGAATGTAATTAAGGAAGAGAAAGGGAAGCAAGAGCAGTTCTTTGGCCTGTGAGCACAGCCATGCAATTCCTCAGTTGAAATGGTCTGAAGGGTGGGGGAACTGCAGCCACGGGACCTTTTGCTGAGGGAAGTTCCAAACCATGCAAGCAACCATGAATTGTTGCTGTGGCCACCTTCTCAAAGTCTGGCATTTTTGTCTTGTTCTCTTTCCTGGCAGCTCAGGAATCTTGGACTGATCCCTCTGCTGCAAGAGGAGGCCTGCAAAAGAAAAAGGTAAGCAAGCTTTCACCTGCAGTATGTGTTGGTTATCTTTTAGCTGGAGAGCTCCATGTCACAGATGCATTCCTATAAATACTCCCTGTCCCAATCAGCAGGTTTCATTCCATGTTGGTCAGTCTACCTCTGCATTACGTACATAGCCAGGACTAGAGGCTAAGTCATCTTGACCCTTTGCCATCCAAACTTGCATGCTGTTCTTCAGGGTGGCTGTTTTGTGACATGATTATCACCTGTAATGCTGCATCCTCTGTCAGTGTTTCTCAGGCTGACTGCAGTCAGTTTTTTGCCAGAGATACGAATTTAATCTTACCCCCTTGCCCACACACCTTTTTTGATCGTGGCTAGGGAGATCACACTCACTTCACACCTGACAGTTGGGGGCAGCATTTCTCCTCAGCAGTGAGACCCACAGCGATTTTCCTCAGATGCTGATACCAACAGGTAAGGCAGGAGTTGAGACAGGCGTAGCTATGAGCTGCCTGCCACCTTGGCCCTGCTGCTCTCTGCCTTGTAGTGATTGCACTGAAGGACCTGAGCCGAGCTCTTTTACAAGAAATGCTCTCAGTACCCCATTTCTATCACTGCTGCCTGCTGGCAGGTGTGACAAGAAGCTTCTTTGGCAGCACTCCCACCCCCTACTCCTCTTCTTTAGTTTGGAAGAGACTTCTCGCCCTTTTTCTGGCAGCATAGCTGGGAACCTGCTTCAGGCTGTGCTCACTACAACAGGATTAGCCTCTTGTTAAAGCCACCTCCTTTTGATCTAGCCCCGTCGAAGCGAATCTATCCTGACTCTCTGGCTTAGCAGGGGCACGATGAAGTGTTTGCAAGGGGATTCTCCTCCCATGTCGTGGGATTTTCCCCAACACTTGCTCTGTTGGACACTTTACTGCTGCTAATCTCTACATTCAGGACTCGTGCCGTCGCAGAGCCAAGGCGGCTTTCTGAGGATCGGTGCTTTCAGGGGCAACGGATCTGTTTGATTGAACAATTCCAGAGGGGTTTTCTTGCTGTCGCTTTGACTGTTCATCTAGGATGCAAGAGGAAGGGCCCCATGCTTTGAGTCGGGGGGCTGAAAGAACAGGGATGTGTTATACATCATCTTGAGAAGTGGGCACTCACAAAGTTAGAAAGGAAGTCAAAGTCGACTATGGGGAGTGTAACCAAACCTCATTCCTTGGACTTGGTTTTCTTGATCATTTTTTTTCTCTTTTCTTTCTTTTTTTTCTGACAGTGGCCTGAGAAATTTATTCCTCTAGCCCCTATCACAGCTCCAGTAATGAGTCTGCCGGCTGAGCCCCAAGGAATCCCTCCTCAGCTGTCCAGGTTGCAAGAATCTGGGCAGTCGCCCCCAGGTGCACCCAAGGAAGGCAGCCTGCAGGTACTCAGGGAAAGTGGAACGTTCCCCAGCCACCAGCTCCTTGTCAAGTAGAAACACAACTCGTCTTTTGAGATTCTTATTTCTTGGCAGCTGCAGGGCTTACGTTGTTCCCTAGCCCTCGTAAGACATCTCTGCCTGAGTGTTAGAGGAATTGCCAGGGTGGAAAAGAACACCTGGGTACAGCGGGGAGAGCGGGAGGGATACCAGGCAGGCTGTCAGCCTGCTGGGAGTTGGGAATCTACAGAAGCTATACCACCGTCTGAAGATAATAATCTAACTCTGTGCTTCCAGGTATTTTCTGGGCTTGCAAAGGGGTGAAATTATTTCTGTTTAAGAGGGGAACCTGCCATCTCCAGCCTTTCACCCTCCTGTTGATTCATACAGCTGCTTCTTTCTCTATCAGTATCACCAGCTACCTGTGGAGAGGGTTGAGAGGAAGGAGGTGCCCCCTGAGCACCAGGTTCTGAAGGCCACATTTGAAGGGTTGGTGCAACGCTGCTCTGCTGTCGCCACTGATCCGGTAAGCCCTCCCTTCTCTGTTCTTTGGCTTTTTTTGCCCTCATAGATGTTTGGCTGATGATTCCTACTTTCGCTTGTGAAAAGAGAGGAAGAGTCTTGTCCCTATAACCAAGTTAATCTCCATCTGCCTCCTTCCTTTAGGCCATAGGCTTGTCCTTCTCTTGGGAACTGAGATTCTGCATACAATTTGTATGTAGCAGCAGCTTTGGAATGTTTGCTCTGTGCTTTCTGAGAGCACAGCGTAGCAATTTCAGGGAGATAACCTAAAGGTTCCCTCTCTAGACAGAGAGGCCTGTCAGTTTGGGCCTAAGCACTTGGCTTACGTGGAGGTTGAATAGCTGGGTTGGTAGAGCAATACAGTTCACTTGAGCTCCTAAGTCTGCTAGGCCTGTCCCAGCATTGCCCAGAGCCAGGCATTTCTATCCATGGTATAATTTACCTTGAGTAGGGTTACTGGAATCAGTCTCATCCTGGGTACTGAGCTTCACTACTCAGGCCCTTTCCTTGGTGGTTACCTAGAGTGGGAAGGATGTTCCCTTTTTCTCAAGGAGACCTGAAAGAAGCTGTTGCTTAGGTTAGCCAGGGTGAGGCTGTCTAAATGCACCATGGGTCAACCAGTGGATGTTTCTCAAGCTTTGTGATGTAGTCACTCTGTCCTGTGGTCTGCAAGCGCTGTCAGAAGGGAGGAGTGCCTAGGCTGGGAGATGGGGAAGGAGGCAAATCCAGCTTCCTGTTTTGCGGAAGGAACGCGTGCACGTGTGTGTGCACAGGGAGGGCATGGCTGACTTGTATCGCAGTCTGTGGCTGGCAGAGGCTGAGATACAGCTGAATTGTAAGGTGCTGTGGGAAGAACAGAGGAGGGGAGGGATTGAGTGAGAACAACTTGATTCTGGGAGAGATGGCTCTGAAGCTCTGACAGAGGTAGCAATATCTGTTTCACTTCAGAAAACCCGAAGGAAGCTGGAGGATGCATTACAGCGGCTAGAGTGTTTGTATGAGAAGCTCCGTGAGCAAGTGGTAAGTAGATGCCACCATTCTTTGTGGTCCAGCCAGGTTCCTGATCCCACTGGGTTGGGGGCCTTGGTGTCTGTCCCAGTGCTACCTGTACATATTCTCTTAAGAAAGCTAGGGGAGTGGCAAACTTTAAAACATACCTTGAATCCAGCCAGCCTTATCTCTTCTTTCTTGACTTTGGCCCAGACGTAGTGTAAGGAGAAGCTGGGGAGGTATTTGTGGGGTGCTTTCACCTCGGGAAGTATGCTGGCATATAGACAGGTTCCATTTGGGAAGGGGTAATTGGGGGTAGTTGATAAGTGTGAACCTAGTGTAACCCCTGGCTTAGAAAACTCTGAAGCTGCTGCTGACAATTGCTGAAGGGTTAGCTCTCAAAGGAAGAATCCTTTTAACATGCACCCTTTCTCTGAGTCTCCATATTAGACCTGAACAGAGAGAGGATTCTGTGCTAGGTGGACCTTTGACCTCAGATACAGTAGATGTTCAATTAATGCTGAAATGTCATTACTTAAGACCTACATTTACTGTAACTCAGCCTGGGTATTAGATTAATGTTGGTTGCAGGCTGAGAAATGGAGGGAGGAAACAGGCTATCTCTCCTGCCAGTGCTTGACTGTGTAAGTGCTGTTTGGTGGGGATGAGGTGGAGAACAGGAGGGAAGGGTGTGGAGGGAGGGGGTTCTATGTTACAGTGCTGAGCATGCTGACTCATTTCTGCTCTTTCCCCACAGCTCTCTCCAACCATCCTCATGGGTCTCCATGAAATTGCCCGTTGCATTGAGGCTAGGAACTACCAACAGGGTCTGCTGGTTCACACACAAGTGGTGAGCAGCAGCAGTTTCAGTGAGGTGTCTGGTTTCATGCCCATCTTGAAAGTCCTCATGACCATTGCTGGCAAGCTGAACGTGTAACATGTGGAGCAGCTGGAACAGTGCACATTGAGAGCTGGTGGACTCCCTCACCTGTTGATGTGCTGCGGGTTGTGGACTCTCTTTCTGACTCCAGAGAAATAAGGCAGTGCCAGTGCCTGGAGCTGTGCTAGGCCAGCACACCTGGCCCCATCCACTCTTCAGACAGCCCACTGGTGCCTGGGACTCCTGGAGACTGTTCTTTCTCTCTCTTCTTTCTTACTAGTCTGAGGCTGCTTCCCAGCCCAGGAATCTCAATTTCAGGCTGTCCAGGTTGCCCAGAGATCCTCTCTCTTCCCTGTATCTCTGGGACAAAGGGGAAACTCCTTCCCTCCCAGGCTGAGGTTTGTTTGTTGTTGGGTTTTTTTTTAAGAAGACAAGCAGGGCTGGCACCTGCAGCACCATCAGACAGAGAAGCCTCAGGCTCTATTTCCTGCTGCAGTTTAAACAGCTGGAGTGATAGCTGGGCTCACTTGGGACCTAAGCTGGAATATCCCTGCTCTGTTGGGCTGCAGTGAGGAGCTTTCCTCTGGCTCTTCCTTTGTCTTCATTCTCATCCTTGACTCACCCTCTTATGCCTCTGCATCCATATCCTGCTACAACTTGGGCTAACTACCAGCCTGGTCTGTGCTAGCTTTGGTTCCCTCTCTTCTTCACCCAGCCCTCTCTCTACCCAGTTGAGTCTCCTGTTTATTCTCTATCCTCCTTCCTTTGTATCTGTTCCCCCATAAGCTGCAGATTGTCTTTGTGTTTCAGATCCAGGGCTAATTCCCCCTTCCAATTTCTAAGGCTTTCCCATTCAGGAGTGCTAGCAGGTGGGACTGCTCTCTGTGCTCTTCCCCAGAGCTGGTCACATCCTGGTTTGAGGCTTAAAGCCTCCCTTTCAGGTTCCTGGCCTTTTTTACTTCCTTTAGTTAGTACAGTTGGCCTTTTGCCCACTGGTGTAATCTAAAGGTTTCCTACCTTGGGCTTTTCAGGCAGTCTCGGGGCTTTGGGAGAAGCAGGGATTGTTCAGGTCCCATAAAGGATCCCCTAGATCTGAGTAGCCCAGACCTGAGCAGAGGGAGACAGTTGGTTGCTCCACGCATGCTACATTCATTCTGCCTGCAGTAAGAGGTATGTGCAAAGGTGCCCCTGGGCACTAAGGTAGTAGGAATGTGCTGCAAGAGATGATGTTGTTGAGGGCTGTGCTGAGGCTTTTCTTCACTGTGGCATTTCCTCTGGGGTGAAATAGAGGAATGAAGTGTATCTGCCCTGGGGAAGAAGTCTGGGAAGGCAGATGGGATTTTAGGGCACAAATCTCTGTGTGTTTGTGTCTTTCCCTCTCTTCCTCCCCTCTTGCCTCCCCCTCTGTCTCACAGTCTTCCATGCTGACCAGGCAGTGTAATCATTGGGCCCGAGCTGGGAGCAAGGTTTCTACTCAACCTTTGGCTGCAACCAGCCCCTGCTTCCTCTGTTTGCTGCTTGAGTGATAATGCCATCATGAGCCTGGAGTTCAGTGACCTACACGAATCAACCTGCTCTACCATGAGACTTAGGAGGGAGGAGAATCAGAGGAGGAAGGGAGAAGACACATCTCACTCTCTCCTTTCCAGGTCAAAGTGCCTCCTTGTTGCTGCTGTGTTGTTTCTATTGCTGCGGTTTGATGCACTGAGAGGTTACAGAACAGCAAAATAAAAGCTGTGTTTTGTGATGCTGCTAGGTTTTTTTTTTGTTGTTTCTTTTTTCGGTTTGTAGGTTTGTCACCTCTGGCTACAGGGGACTTCCCTTAGTCTGCAGGGCCACCCAATGAGTGCTGAATTCTCAGCTTTGGTGAGCCGGGGCAATTGAGAATGGTTTGGGGCAAGCCAGGTTCTGGGCTCTGCTGGTGTGGGCAGCAACCGTCCTGGTGTGATCAGACCTCAGACTTTACCCACTCCCTAAGGCTGCAGGGTCAGAGAACTGATCTCCAAATTGCCCACCTCAGTTATGATTATTCATCTACATCAGACACAAGAAGGTCCCTGGGATGACTGAGGTTCTCCTGGGGAATTACAACAGTGCTGGAGAATTTACACTTGACGTCTGGAGTTGAAAGTATGTCAGTAAGTAAACAGAGAGCCCTTGATGAGATTCTCTCCTGTTGGAAATCAATGTCATGCAACTGAAGCCATGCCACTTGAACTAGGATAAGGATCTGACCTGTGTGCAGCTCAGAGGTATACCTTGAATTGTCAGTTCTTACTATTAGTTAATAACTTTTGAATCTGTTGGCTGACTTCATCTAAGCTTATAAGGAGGTAAGAAGGCTGAAGTGAAACAATGATACTGAGCTAGAGTCAGGGGGCAATCAAACTAGCTTCTGCAAAATAGACTGATGTAATCTCAAAAAAAAATTGTTTTCTTTTTGCTGTCAGCTGGCCCGCCAGTGAACACACGTAAAACTCTGAAATACACAGGACTGTGGTTGTGGTTGGAGGACTTGGGAGGAAATAAATATTGAGAAAGCTTGTTTGGATGGGGAAGATTCGAAGGGCTGTTGCAGAGAAGGGACCAGGGTTTATGAGAGTTCTGGGGTGTTACAGCACGTGCAATCAGGGGAAACCAGCCTTTGTTAGTTTTGGTGCTGGCAGAGGCAAATAAGTGTGAGAGAGTCTTGCAGAGCTTTTGCAGCCCAGTCTGGGAGCAGTTAGCAACCAGTCTGGCCTGCCAACAGTCACCTATCAGGGAGATGCAAACTGATTTTCAAAGCCAGCACTTCTGTTATGACCGCTTCTGATGCTGTAGAAGTGAGCAGGTAGCCCCTGAGGCATGTATTTGCTTAACGAGTATATAAGGAAGGTCCTCGCTTTCTGAGATCACTTAACTTTCTGGACCCAGTTATAGTACCTTGTGCAGTCCTGCTCCTGTTTCTTTAACTCAGGTCTCTTGTACCACTGAGAAATAAGCACGGATTTTCCACGTATTTCTTGGATGCATTTGACTTTAGTTCCCTCTAGCATACACAGCTCCCATGGACTCATGCAGAGACTGGCTATTTATCCTGCCTTTGCTGCGAGTCCTTCCTGCTTGCCCCTTTGTCCCACTGTTGCTCAGTTTTGCTTCAGGTTTACCCCAGTGAGCACCATTCCTAAAATTCTGGAGAGGGAAACCATGCCGGGGGAAGTTAGGTGACCCACTCGAGGGTCCCTGTTGCAGTGTATGTCCTCATAAAGCCCACTGGAAAGCACTCCTATATTTATAGCACTATAGCAGCCAGGAGAGAACAGCTTCTGATCCACAGACTGCGGCTCTTCGGCGTTTCCTCCTCCCGTGTGGGCACATGCTACAAGACAGAGAAAGGGTTTTCTGTTAGGTGAGAAGGCCTTTGGGTTGACAAAGAATTGAGGGGGGGGAGGCTGTAGGAAAGGCTCTCTGGGCACAGAGAACAGAGCTCTAATCCTGTTGCAGATAACATCATGTCTGCAGGCTAGGCTTGTGTGTGTTTGGGGGAGCTGGAGGGGCAGAGATTGTTAGGCAGTATTTGTTTGTAAAGCCACTTGCTCTGAAGATAATGCTTGCACTAACTTCTATTGAGGAAGCAGTGTGAGTCCCCACAAAGTCCTTTCCCAAAGTGTCTTTGAAGCCAAGAACCCATTGAAAGGAAGAAAGGCCAAGAGAGGGGATTAGTTTGTTCAGCAGCTGTGAATTTCAGTGGGAGGCTGATGAACTCCAAAGTCTTTGTTGAGATTTTTTTTGTAAGGAGCCCTGCTGGAGGGAGAGACCCACACGGGGGCCGCGGCCTTAGACAAGAAGGAATCCGAAGCGGCAGGGAGCTGTAAACGGGCCACAAGGACTTTTCCCAAACACTTTGCGGAAAAGGTGTTGTGAAGAGAGTGGAGGGGGATTAGCATGTGAAATGACACTTTCCATTGACTCCACAGAGGGGAGGGGAAAAGGGCCGGCTGGCTGATTTATTAGCATTTTGTTCCCTTCTCTATTCTGCTCCCCCGGCAGCCCCCCCTCCCCTTGCTGCCCTCCTCCTTCAGCCCTCTAAAGAGGTTTGGATTGGAAAAGGGAACGGGGGGCTGCCTGTTTGTGTGTCATCTGGGCGAAGGTGACCACCTGGGAAGCTGAATGTAAATATTTCTCCTCTGAGGAATGCGCCTTCATTAAACCGAAATGAATACATGGAAGCATCCAATCCTGCTGCACAATGGCGGCGCTGCCTTTACAGCGCAGGGCTCCTTGTGCCAGGGAGGGGGGACCCTCCGGCCCCGACCCGCTGCTGAGGTCAGCACATTTTGCAGCTGCAGTGTCGCCATTTTCTCCCAGAGAAAGGAGCGTGGGGCGGCGGGGCTCTCGCTTGCCGTGCTCCCCGCCAGTCCCCTTCCCTAACAGGCCTCACTGTGCCCAGCGGGTGCATCCAGGACTGTGCCACAGCCTCCACAGGGCAACCGTGTGGGGCAATAATGGCAGCAGGGGAGGGCTGGGGTGACACAGCCCGTTATATGCTGAGGAGGGAAAAGAAATAGGAAACGGCTTCCACATTTTTTCTCGTTTCTAGCTGGCTTTTGAAGGGGGGGCGCAGAGGGACGAGGAGATAGAAGCTGTCCTCTCTGCCTTGCAGTGGTCCTCAAGCCAGCCTGTGCTGGAGTTTTCCCTGCTGGTTGAGAGGCTCTTGCCACCTCTTTGCTTTTCTGCCCAACGATGTATTCCCACCATGAGGACATGGAGGAACTGCTGATGGAGATGAAAGGAAGATTGAGGGCAGAGTCACTATATTAATAAGAACCTTTGTGCACCACAGTGGTGTATGTGGGAAGTGGAAGTGTTTCAGGTTTCCCTGAAAATAGGCCAAGATTGTTTATTGCAATTTTTGAAGGGCCAGACTCATGCTTGGCGTGGATGTTCTTACTCTCATGAGACTTCAGCTTGCCCTAGGTCCAAATTCCCACCCCCAACACATTTGATAATTGAGACACATACAGACTGTTGAATGTCTTTAATGTATCATCTCTGAAGTGGGCAACTGGGCCCCTGTCTGTCCCCCACCCACCCTCTTTCCTCCTGGCAGCTGTATTGCAGGTGGATGCAACCTCAAGCAAGCTCAAGGAGAAAGCAGGCCCTTTATGTTCCTGCTTTGGCCAAGGTTGTGCTGCCTGGAGGGAACTGATCAGCCCTTCTTATGCTCAACAGGTGGATTTTAGCTTCCAGAACTGTACATACATCTACACGTGCAATTGGATGGAAAAAAAAAAAAAAATCTACACAACTACTTAGACACAACAGCATTTTGCAAGCACTTGGCTACTGATTTATTGCATTGGCTATCAGTTTACAAATATTGGCTACAAGACAGGTCTAATGGCCAGTAACTTAGCTCTGCTGGCTTCTCATCTGGCTAAAGGACACTTCAAACAGCAAAGCAGATGATAACCTTACAGCCCAGGGTAGACCACTGTGACAGTGCAGTGAGCTTCCCCAGGTCCTGCAGCTAACAGCTTCTTCCTTCCCTACCCTAGCCATGGCAAGGGAACAGAGATGCATCAACCAAATCTTCCTGCTGCTTGCTTAGTCTATAGAATATATACAATAAGTGGTAGAGGGAAAAACTGTTATGTATACATCACAGTAACTGTGCAATAAATTAAACTTCAAAGTGCTTCACTTTGCTATTTACAACACCATTAAATAGTAACTGACATTATTTTCTCTGACTAGGAGGAAGTATTTAGTTAGCTGACAGGGTAAGAGTGCTTGGCAAGTATACCAGGAGGTGGGGAATGGGCTCAGCTGACAGCTCCTCTCTTGGAGATAACTTTAGAGGAAAGAGGGACCGGGGAAGTGTGAGGGCATCTTTATGGCAACAATTAAGGGCTTTTTCAGGGCTTCTGGGGTGAAAAGGGAGACCAAACCTGCAGGATTAGGAGATACAGAGAAAGCATATAAAAAGAAAGTGATGGGATTCCTCTTTTGAACAGCTGTTTAATGGGCAGGTCAAGCAGCAGCTTCCATCTGGCTGCTGCCATCTCAAATGCAAAGTAAAGCACGGGAGAGCTTAGCAAAATTGTCAAAGGATGGGAAGTAATGCTGTGGACCTGAAGGCTATCTTGCTGCAGGAACGACTTACACACCTTTTTCCTCATAGCGTAGGACTTAATAAAAGGCAGCAACAACATTATTTTAGTTAATCTATTTTTTTAAGGTACTGGAAGCTGCTTCTATTTTAGAGATTGTCACTGAGTTGCCCAGCTCTGGTGGTGCCATCTCAGCTTCCTTGTGTTTTCCTAAGTGTTGATTTCACACAAAAGCCCAGAGGAGGTGCTTATTTGGGGAACAGACAAGCTCAAAAGAGCAGGAGCCACAGAGACCACCTGTGTTTTCAGCAATAAAACTGTAGTCACTGGACAGAGTGACTCTGAGTTGAAGGGACCAAACTTCACCTTGTTTTGTCAACACTTGAGGGTATTCCCAGAAGTTGTCACCCACTGCACTAATGGGAAATGGCTTGTATGGCCAAAGCCTAGGGGCTCACGCAAGCTCTTTTGCCTTAACCAAGCCCCAGTAAGGTGGCATTAGGAATGAGACAAAACTAAGCCAAGGGGAAATGGTGCTGGGGGCTGATGGGGAGTGTGGGAGAGAAGATGGGAGGACAGGACCATGGAGGAGTAGAGGCAAGTCAGAGCTTTCTCTTGAGCTTGCGGCTGGCCCCGCCACCTCCACTCCGTTCCCGCTTCTCCTTGCGGACACAGAAGTACTTGGTGACCCTTTTGCGGCACTGCTCACACCGCACAGCGCAGCACCAGTGGAACTTGCAGTTGCAGCTGGACACCATCTCAGCTCGCCTCTCCTCCACCGCCAGCCCACAGTCTCCACACAGCCGCCGGCAGCTTCGCTTCTCCCACTTGCTGAGTGCCTTGCCCCTCTTCAGGCACTCCCTGCCCTCTGTGCCCAGCAGCCCCAGTGTCTTGTTCTCCAGGCAGTAGTCAGGAGAGTCTTCTAAATGGACCAGCTCCTTCTTGGAAATGGAGCTGAAGGTCTCAGCGATGGCACCCCGGCTGGCAGCGCTGTTCCCTGCCCCTTGCAGCAAGTCCACCTTCAGGGCTTTGTGGTACCTCTCCTTGAGGTAAGTGCCCACTTCCCGAAACTCAGGCAGCTGCAGCCAGCAGGTCTGGGTGGTGCAGCTCCCCGACACGCCGTGGCATTTGCAAGTCCTCTTCATGGTCCCTTTCACGGCCTAGAGGGTGAGGAGAGAGAGGGGATTCAGGAAAAAAAGTCCAGAGAGGTCATTTCTGTGCTGCAGTGCATGGAGAAACATGGCTCCAGGCCTCTGGAGAGGTTTGCCGTTGACCCTCCCTGTGCAGCAGTCCTGCCCAGGGGTTGTTGGCTTAAAGCTCACAGATTTGCTTCTCCACGGTCCTCTCCCTTTCTCTCAGGAGAAAGAGGACAGCAGGAAGCCATTAACACAGAAAGTTTGCTACCTTAGAAGAAACTCCACCCATCACATTAGTACTGCTGCCATTCCCTACTCCTTGGCAAGGTAGTGCTCTTAGCCACAGCGAGTTGTGACTCTCTGCAGGGAAGCGCCAGAGCCAACCTGGTGTGAGCTTTCGGGTCTGGAGGGAGAGAGGGGCTCACCTTTCTACCCGCCTCATTGTTATGCAGGTTCATAGCAGCTCTGGCATCTTGTCCAGTCTCCAGGGCATCCACAAACTGCTTGGAAATGGCTTCCCCAAAGCCCACGTTATCGCTGCAGCCTCCCCACAGCCAGCCTTGCCCCCCTAGGAAAGGAGATGAGAGGTGTGCTGTCAGGGAACCGGCCCCTCGCCTGCCTGGCTTGCGGCTCTGGGGACAAGAAAGGGTCTCAGAAGCAATGGGAGGCAGTGGAGGCTGTGGGGCAAATCCAGACTTTCGCCTCTGGATACTCCCCAATCCCCTCCCCTTGGGCTCGTGCCAGGCAGCAAAGGGGTATGTCCTGTGTGACAAACCCAGGCATTTCCAGGCTTTCTGTAGTACAGGTTTCAGAAGTTGTCGAGCATCATGCATTAGCAGCCATAGAGATAAGGTTTTGGCTCTTCAGTCATCTTCTCTCAAACCCTCACTTGAACTGATTCAGCCTGACTCACAGGAACAGCATCTTGCTAGTGTGGATTTAGAGAAGTAGTGGAGGCATCCTGGTCAGAGGGAACAGATTATCCTCTGCCAGAAAACAACTCAGGCCTAGCACACGTGTACTAAGAAGTACACACACAATCCTGGGGCGATGTCTGGCATCTCAGAAAGGTCTAGTTTTCCAATTACCATAAAGAAACAAAGAAGTCAGCATGGAACTGGGAAATGGCACAGCAAGATGTGGACAGTACTTTCCTTAACTGCCTGGGAGCTCGATAACTTAGCTCAGCTGACTGGGAACACATCATGCGGTTTTCTTCTTTTCTTCCTAGAGAAAAATGCCAAATTCTCTGTAACGATTTGTGGCACATTCTGACCCTAATGTGCTTTGCCAGTACATCTTGAGAGTTGTGCTTTAGTGGCCTTGTGCCTCTCCTGAAACTCCCAGCCTTGCCTGGACTTCCCCGGGACATCATGGTCCCCTCTCCCAGGGAAAGACAGAGGTGTCTCATGGGAGGTGGGTAACTGCAGGAGATGATGAAGTCCAAATCAAGAGCTGGGACTGAAGGGAGAATGGAAACCTTTCACCTACTTTGATGCGGCACAACAACCTTTAGCATTGAATCACACTGTTTTGGATAAGCCCAAAAGTTTCCTTTGCCTTCCAAGGTTTTAAGTTCACAATGGAAAATTTTCAGGGAATACAGATATGTTTTGGGGAAAAGAAGTGTAGCATGACTTAGTTTTCCACAGAAGATAAAACTTGGTGTGTCATTACCCAGAAGTCTTTCTCTGCTAGAGATGGGCTATCCCATGCTTCGGACACCCAAGAAGCAGTAGCTGTTTTAAAAGTTTTTAGCCAATTAAGCAAATAATTAAACAGCAGATGCTCCAGAGGAGTCTGTCAAACTGACATGTACCAAATGGCTTTTAAAAGGTTTTGATAATTTGAAATTTCCTCTTTCCATTCAAAACAGAAGACTGAAACGTCAATGTTTTCTGTGCAAGCTGAGGGGAGAGCTGGAGCGATGCAGCTGGGAGTTCCCCACCCAGGAGCACGTAGTGGCTGCAGACCTGGGTATCTCTGCAACAGGAGCGAGGTGAAGGCTGGGTGCTGCCACAGGCAGTTCTGTTGGTTCTGTTCTCACGTGCCTGCCATGCTGACAAACGCTGAAGGGGCCTATGAATGCTACCCTGCATTTCCTCCTGGTGATTCTGTTCTGGGGCCACCTTGGTCCTGCAGACCCTGGGAGCCTCGAGGTCCCTGATCGGCACTGCTCTAACCAGACTTGCCATTTAGCTGCATGGCATCAGATCCTCTCCTCTGCCTGTATGATACAGTTATTCCCTCCAGCAGCTTAAACAGAATTGTTCTTGATTTGAACCAGGGAAGCTGCAAATCTTTTCTACTTTCTTGCTCATTTAGAAAGTAATGGAAAACTTTGAGGGTTCAGCCTCAGCTGGTGTAAAGTGGAGGTGGACCCATTAACTTCCATATAGAGCTACTTTTGCTTGAGCTGGGCAAAGTTCTGCTCTGGGCACTATTTCCAGGTGCGGGGACCAGGAGGAGGAGGTGTTTCTGTAGGCCTCGGTGGATGAGAGGTGTCTCCTGATGCCTGGGACATGAGAGAGGGACAGCAGCTTGTCTCTCCTTCCTTACCCAGCTGTCCGTTGCGGGAGTCATCACAGCCACAGTTGTCAAAATCCCCCAGGCTGCAGTTCCGGGTCAGTGTGTACATGACACCCGCAGAGCTGATGGCATGGACAAAAGCAGTTTCTCGGTTTGCTGTCAAGTGAGAATACAAGGAAAGAAGATGTGCTAAAGGTTTCATGGCAAGACCAGTGTTAGAAATGACTCCTGCCATGCAGGAGGCTGTGTAAAAAGAGATTTGCAGTGGACAGAGCTTTGTGAGGTGGAGAGGAGGCCCTACGTGTCAGATGAGCTTTGTTTTGGATTGAACTGTGCAAAAGCAGAAGCTCCCAAATTTGACCCAGTCTGAGTCATGCCATTTCCAAGGGTGTGGATGAGTTTAGCACTTGGCTGTCTTTGTGGGAGCTCAGCAATGGGGATACAGACGGCCAAATGTCCCCCACACCTCACTAATACACCCCAGAGGGGAAGGGGCCCTCTGCAAGGATCAAAGAGCTCCTCCCCTACAGCCCCCTTGAGTCTTACCTTCTGTTAGACACTGTCCAGGGCTCAGAGCAGTGACCGTACTGACCCACCAGGATTGGTGTGGTGACCACTTCACTGAGACTTTGGCTTTCATTTAATACCCGCAAGGTTTGGATATGAGCAGATAACCTTGACAGGAACGGTTCAGGGCCCTGCTCCCAATCCCAGAGTGTTACTTTGTGCTGTAATTGCCTCCTCAAGGCCCCACTTTGAAACCTCCATCCATCTCTGCCTGGGACCCTGGCCCCTCGTCTCCTGCCGGTCCCATCGAAGCCCTGAGGCTCTCCCGCATATCCAGGTCCTGCCTATACAAGGCAGTTATGAGCTCAGCCCAGGATCATATATGGGTCTAGAGGACCAAGTACACACTGAAACATTTCCTGGCATCTGCAAACGGGTAAGGAATGGGATGCGGTGACAATGACCACAGCCTCATCCCCTGCAGTGGCACACGTCATGGAACCCTGAGTTTCTGCACAAAGTGGCTCTGACATCTAGAAGCTGTGGGAAGACTTTTCTCCTACCTCTTGGCCAGAGCACAGCCACTGAGGAACTCTCTCCTGCTGCCTTTAGCCATATCTCTCTGTTTGCCACCCCACCACCCCGTGTTGGTTCTCAGCCTGCCTGGGACATACTGGTGAGAGACATCACCTAAACATGGTGTGTCCAGCAGCCCAAGCCACAGGTCATGGTGGTGCATCCTTGTGGGGAGCCAGTTGTGTGCGGGTTGGTAGGACACTCCTGTCCTGCACAAGCTGGGGCTCGGCAGGTCCAGAGGTGATGGTGGCATCCAAGGCTGCCTTGCCTTGAAGCTAGATCCCAGAGTGTGTCTGGGAGCTGATGGATGAAGGGGCCTCCTGGAAAGACTGGGAGAAGCACACCAGGTGGGGATGTGGAAATAAAAGAGGCTCTTGGGAAGAGAGGAGGAGCCCACAGGCTCTAACCTGTAGTGAGGGGGTCCCAGTAGTGGTACCCTACTTTTTCCTTACCGCTGCGAAGCCCGCCATGGCTGGAGAGCTGCAGGGCCCTCTCGGGGCAGTTCCATCGATCCCAGGCAAACTGGAACTTGCACTCCTCGATGCCGCTCTGAGCCCCGGCCGCCACGCTGCTGGAGTAGATGAGATAGGCCTAGGAGCAGAGCACTGGGTCAGGAAAGGGGACAAAGCGTGCCCTACTTTAGTTCCCCCACTGTTAACTTGCAGAACTGAGTCAGGACATCTCGGCCAGCATGCAGGGACAGCTCTGTGGATGACAGGCTGGGAATGTCCCCGGGTTACTCCCAGGGTCCAGGATTGTCACTCATCAGCAGCCCTAGTTTCCATCGCAGACGGTGCAAAGGTACCACCTTTGCAGAAGCTCCAGATGGCCCAGATAGCCCCAGATGCTTCCCTCACAGTGGTGGGGCTGATGCGGGCAGTTTTCCTGCCCTGTGCTGCATATCGTAGCTGCTGCTGCTTTGGGGTCTAGATGGGTGGAGAAGCACAGTGCAAAACACCAGGGAGAATATGGCTCCAGGCTCCCCAGGAAGCTGGCGTTCAACTGAAAATAACTTGCATGTCATCTTACAGAGACAAGACTGTAGAGAGCTGAGGAGGTCTCTCAGGCTTGGCCCCCCTGGGGAGTGGCGCTTGCCACTGGCAGCAGCAAGTGCATGTTCTGCTGTCAGTCAGAGCCTGAGTCTCGCAGGGGAAGAAGGCCGAGCTGTTGCCTGTCAGCCATGTTAGGAGATGTGTCTATGGGGATAAAGGGAATCCCGCATCTCACCAGCCTGAGAGGAGGCAGAGATTTCTCCTTAGAGACCAGGGAGCTCCAGGCCAGCAGGTGCCTTACCCTGCCTTCTCCTTTACTGCAGTCCTAGAGGATGGCTTTGGGGCCAGGTCGCTCCACCATAGCATTGAGAGCTGTAGAAAGAGCTAGATGAGCTCGGGGGTGTTCTTGGGGAACAGTCAGAACAAAAATAGACTGAATTTTACAAGTGGTCCTGGCTAGAAAAAAAGTGTATGAAAGAGGGGTGCAAGGAAGCAGGGGGCCAAAAATACTGAACAAGGTCCTGGCAATTCCAGTTATGCTCCTCAGGGAAGTATGTTTTGCAGGACCTAAAGGAAGTACCTTTTCAGCTCAGTGAACATGAGTCTTGATGCTAACCTGCTCGTCAGGGAGCAATAGTTGACAGGTGAGAGCCTCTGCTGGCGCCAATAGACAAATCTCCAAAATCTAGCCCCAACCAGCTTAAAAGGACCCCAGGCCAACTTTGCTTAGGACCGATATGGCCCAAGTAGTTGCAGCTCATAGCAGGTCATTCCTGGCTCTCCTTTGCCTTGTTTCTGGAAATGTAGGGGTGAGGGGAGCTCTAGCCAAGGCTGGATGGAGAGGAATGGGAAGGAGGAGCCCCTCCCTCCCCGGGTTTAGTGGAATCAGGGACAGAGATCAAAGGGATTTCTCTTACCTTGGGGCCCGTCATCAGGAAATTATTCACTGACCTGGAAGACAGAGACAGTGTCAGCAGGGAGGGGGTGATGGCGGAGGAGCCTGGGGAATGCCTGGCATCCTAGGGCTCTCTTCCCACCCCCTGCAGCCTACGCGTCTCCTGGTTGCAGGCACCTTCAGTCTCTTTGCCTGTCTCTCCTTGCTGCTCCCTGTGGGCCAGGACGGTGCCTTCTCCTTCCCCACCCCGGCTGTACTGGGCTGCAAACCTCTCACCACTCCCTCCTTTTGCTTCCCTCTTCATATCTGCCCTTCATACCAACCCTCCCATTTTTTTTTCTGCTTTCCTGTTCCCCCAGTCTTGCTTTTTACCTTACCTATGTGCTACTTGGCTTAACTTGGGGTAGCATTGCCCCCAGCCCCAGGAGCCAGACCGCGGGCCAGCACCACTCTCCCTGTGGGACCATGCTGAGGGAAGGAGGAGGTGACACAGCTGCTCCTTCACAGCATGTGTCTCAGCAGCATTCCCCCAGATCATGGTCCCTTGTTTTCCCATAGTGCCAGCTCTGACTGCCCGCACTCTCCTCTTGGTCACATTACGGTGATGGCTGAGCACAAACACATTTATCCTCCCCATCCTGCTGGGCACTGCACAGGGGGTAGTGGGGGTATGATGAGGGAGAGTCCTAGCCAAAATTAGACTTTCTGGTGTTCCCACTGAAGGTGTGAGAAAGGTGGCAGGGCAGCATGGCTAGTCTCCACTCTCCCGAGGCAGGCACTTGCAGAGCAGAGCCGATGCTGGCTGGTCTGAGTCTCTTTCTCCAGCAAGAAAGGCTATTTCAGTGCAAATGGTCAGGCAGCGTCAGGACTCCATGTGGCGCAGTGACCGCCGTTAGGAATCTGGAGGATGACTGAGTGAATCCAGTTTAGCTGTGTCATGGCAGAAAGGACGGAAGCTTTAAAAAGGCCCGAAAGTCAACTCCACATATGAAGCAAGAAAAAGGAGATTTCTCCTACAAACATATCATGCCAGTCTCTCCAGGTTTGCTCTCTCCAGGTTTGCAAAACAGCCATCACCACTATTTCTGGTGAGTTTCCAGAGCGTCTCCTCTGCCAGCACGCCGGCACTCCAGAGAGACGGGTGAGTGCTGCTGTCCCCAGGGGAGGACACTGAGGCCAGAGAGGTGGCATGAGTGGGCTAAGATCTTGCAGTGAGTGAATGATCAAGAAAAAGCTAGAGCATGTGCTGACAGAAACTAGACTCTTCAGATTCTTCTCAAGATGATATTCTGCTTCAAATGCTGGATGTCTCCCAGTGGAGGATGCTTCTCCTTTTCAGCTAGCCCTCATAGAGCCTTAACCCACATTCTGCTCCCGTGGAGCAGCATGCTCCACTCTGCGGTTGGGCTACCTGGCACACAGTGATGCTTGCTGCTTTTCTAGCTCCGTTCCATTCCCTGAAAATCCCAGTAGCTGGGCAGGCCATGGCTGGATGCAAGGGAAAGAGGGGTGGGTTAGGGTATGAGTTTTTTCTCCCTGTGTGTTTTCAGGCGATGCTGTCTGGAGCCACAGGTATCCCTGATTAGGGAAGAGAAAGGCACCATCCTGTGGTGCTACAAATCCAGCACAGAGAATACGAGGGTATCCCAGGGTGGGCTCAAGCACAGGCAGAAGCAGGCACTGCCACTCCAAGCTGAGGAACAAAGTGTAACTCAGCTGCAGGCCTGCTATGGACACAGGGGCAGGCAGAGTGGTAGAACTGGTGCTCAGACATCAGACAGGTGAGAGATTCAGAGAGGATGTTTCCCTGCCCTGGAAAACCACTCCTGCGGACAGCAAGCCTGCTTCACCTCTGCTAGAACTGCCCTCATGGAGATCCTCCTCAAGGTACAACACAAAAAGGAGGTCTTGTTATCTTAGCTTGGTCAAAATCACAAGAAACTTGATCTTTGAATTGCTCACAGATTAGAAAGAGTTGAGAGAACAGGTTTGCAAAGTTTCACTCTGGCAAGTCTAATGCTGGGGTGGGGTTTTTTGGTGGAAATGTGTCCATATTGATGATGTTTGCTTTGGGAAAGATTCCCCTGGGTCAAAACAGGAGGGAGAGGGCTCTGTCAGGGCACTGCGAGAGCAGGAGATCCTTTCCCTTTGTTCCAGGCCTGGGATTCACACCCGGCTGCGCTCCAGCCCCCGTGGGTACTTTAGCACGAAGTCAATGGCTGTTTTGCAGAGGAATTTTCCTTTGGGAGCTGCTTCTGCATTGTACAGCTAATTAAATATTTCCTGGGACTGGGAGAGACGGCATCTGTAGCCGGGTGATTAGAGCATCGGGTGACATGAATCACACAGGGCCATGAACCTGGGGCTATTCAGACTGTGTAAGCTCCATGGGTCCCCATCCTAATGCAACTGGGTAGCAGCATGAACAAGTCATTTTTCCATCTGGTTTCCCTCCTGTCCTTTGCCTTGACCTTAAGTGCTTTGCTATGGGGACCACACTCAGGATGGTGTCAGTGTGAATCTGAGCCCCTGGTAGCAGCTGTGAAAAAAGTCTGGTAAAATCTCCCTGTGTAGGCAAGATCTAGAGAATTGCAAGTTCTCTCTTATGTGGCCAGAATAAGAGATACGTCCCATCTGCGTTGCTTCCCATCTGGATAGGAAAAGCCAAATTCTGTGTCCAAGAAGGATTTGCTTCGAACCCTTGCTGACCGCATCTTGGATTAGGAACATCTGAGCAGTGGCAAGGGTGGCTTTAGGAGCAGAACCGTAATCCACAAGTTCAGGATTTACAGCAAAGCAGCCTGTTAGCAGGTGTCACTTGACATAACTGCATTGAAGCAGAGGATCTGTCCCTCTTGGGAGAAAACTCAAGGCTCACAAAAAGGCCAAGTTCAGGAAATGCCAATTCACTATCTGCAGCTGAGCGAATGGTACAGTAGCCATTTCCCAGCAGGATATTCTAAACATTTTTATCAAGTCGGAGAGACAGAAGGCATTTTCCCTGAGCTCTCGGATCAACAGGCGAGCACGCTGCTGGGCAGGTTTGTAGGACTTAGACAAGTAAAGGATTCATTTAGACTGGTACACTTGACCTCCCACATTTAACTCTTGCAGCTGCAAGTGGATTCGGGAGATGGGGAGATGGAATTCTCATATGACCGGAGGCTAGCTGAAATTTCTCTTATTTATGTTCTGAGGGAAGGAAAGATAATAAAGGAGACAAAATCTGTGCACTTTGTCTTTACTTGTATGATCCAGCTACGAAGAATACATCTCTATTCGGAATATAGTCTCTAGCAAGGACAGAGAGTAATTAAGTCAATTTTTCCTGGGATGTAGTGCAATATTGACAATGCCATTAGAGTCATCTCTGTGCTGCAAACAGGAGTCACTATGAAAATGAATCTCTCTTTATTTTTGTCACTCTAGTCTAATTTCTGTTTATTTCTACTAATTTTCCATACCACTGTAAAAGAAAGCAGAATGTAGTCCTAAATTAACTAGCTAGCTATATCCACAATGGGTGTAAACCAGCCCAATTCCCATGACTTCGGTGTCACCACACCAATCTAAAATGCTTTGAAATCACACACGTGAAAGGAAACGCTTGAAATTATTTCTCTTCTCTCAGAAGGCTTACAGGATTTCTAGCTATGTAACCTCTTTTTCCTGCACTTTCAAACTCCAGGATAGCATTACATGGGTTGAAGTGGAGCAGAAACAGACCTCAGCAGGTAGAGAGAGGAGTCCCACCAAGTTCTTCAGCCTCCTCCATAGTCTACACGGGGCCCTGGGCAGAGCATGCTGCTGTCCTTACTGCACCTCTGTGCATCCAGGTAATAAGCAAATCTAGGGCAAGTGATTTTCATTGCATCCGATATTAGGAAATTACTTAATGAATTTCTATACCAGGAGTTTTATAATCAAAGTTTTATTGAACCCAAAAGCAAATAAGCCTGCCAAGCAGCTGTCCCACTATATTTTACACATATCAAATACTAATAAGCCTTTGATAATTTCTGCTCCGTTACAACTTTAACCAATAACAGCACCCTGCTCTTCAGTTTAATATGTCCCAAGAGCATTATCAAATCTCCCATTAAATTGCTCGTTACCTTATCACCCACTTATGCTACTGTACTGCTGGTTCAGCTCTTCAGAAAGAGATTAAGCTGAATTTAGTTCTTTACTATCATTATTGTAAATATGGATAAGTGATATATTTCATTTTGAGGCTGAATTTCATTCTCAAGTACAAACACTCCCAAGTTATTAGAAAACCAGTAACACTGGAAACTAAAGGCAATCCCACAGCTGAAGTGCAAAAAAAATTAAAAACAAGCATCTGCATTACAGATTGTTACATTATTCCCACAGGACAGGAGACAAACAACTCATTAACATTTGGAGCTTATATTTTTTTTTTCTTGATTTCTCTCTATTTTGTTATGTTTGGGTTTGTTTATTTTTTAGTTTCTAAATGCAACCCTGATATTTTGCTCATCTAGAAACATGCTGAGCACTCAACCTAGCTGACACGGCAGAATCTAATCTGTACTTAGAGAAGGCAAGTGGCCATATATATGTAAAAAAATTATTGTTAATCTATATTGGCCCCTATTCCCAATTCTCATGATTAAATCACAGGGAAAAAAAAAAAGAATCTTTTTGTGTTTTAAGCCATTAGATCAGATAAAGAAGACCAGCAAAAACTGCAAGCAGGTTTATTGTGTGATTCCCACAAACCTTGCTTTTTCCTCCTCAAGAGTTAGTGGACAGGATCTGGCAATATGACCATTTTGAATAAACTTTGCTATTTTCCTTTCTCTCAGGAATTCATGACCTATGAGCAACACATGGAGAGCAGCAGGGCTGTCTTGATCTATACGTTTTTCTCTTAGATAAAACCTTCTGACAGGCAGATGGAAATTAGACATTTAACTTTCATTGAAAATTCCTGAGATTTCTGTATTTAGCTCTACTTTGTTCTCCGAAATTTCTCCCTTTCAAACTGTTTCTTTAAAATGATGATTTTTATTTTTTTTTACCTTTTAGTGTATTCTAAACATCCTCAATGTTTATATTGAGGAAACCAAGAGACATACACAGGAAGACAAAAATAAAATAAAATCAGCATGACTTCTTGCGTAGCCTCTCTGCATAACACATATTCCCCTTATTCCAGCAGGGAGCTTTATCTTGAGTTTGCTACTGCATAATATTTAGACATACACAGAATGTTGCACATTCTTTTAATGGAGTAGAAAATCTCTGAAGAAAACAGAAATTTCACTCCCAGCCTAACAGGGATGAGTCTCCTTTTACTCTTGAGTTTATATTCCTGTAATTTTGCTTTCTCCATCCACGGTAAGAACCCTAGAGACCTGCTATGGGGTCTCTAGGGTCCCCTGAGGCAGGGGATTTCAGTAATTGAATGGGAAAAGACATTCCTTGCTTTTAGAGATAAGTCTGTAACTCACTGAGCTGATTCCCCAGGCAATCACAGGACTGGAGAATAAAGTTTGGGTACACAGTAAAAATCACATAGGAAAAAGTACCTACAGAGACAGGTCATTTGAGTCCATCTCTGGGCATGGGATAGATATATTCTTCAAGGCACGATATGAGATTTGAGACAAGTGTAATCTCCTTCTGTTCACCTTTATAAAACATTTCTGGAAATAAATGTAAAGTTACCCTTAGGACAGATCAAGAGGCCCACAGGAGATGAGCACAGGCTTGTGCACGGGGAAACTGGCCTGACCCAAGTGGATGGGAACCAAGCTCTAGCAATCTCCGTACCAAAAGTCTCTCCCCAGGAAACTCTAATACAGGAATTTCAGACATGTAATCCTCATCCTGTGCCTGCCAAGAAGCCTGAGTCTCAAGCTGCTCATCCAGAGTGACGCTCCTGTGTATCTAACTCACCCCTGCTGGCTCTGAGCTCTTAATCAGGGACTGTCTTCTTTGGGGAGTGCAGGAGAAGCCTTATTTGATGTGATTAAGATAAGAGGCAAGCTGACTGCGAGCCTCTGGAAAAATGGAAATCCCTGGCTCTCCCATTGGGTTATCTTCTCAGTTGAAATTGAGGGGCTACATCCTTGGCATCTACTCTCTTCTACTCTATTTTACCCCAGCACAGGATTTGGCCCGTATAGTTATTGTTGGGAGGTGCACTGGAAAAAGAGGACTTTCTTAGATCTAACCTCTCTGCCAATGAGTGTATAGGGACATACTTAAATATCTGGTCTCATTAAAGACCAGAACTGCGCTAAGTGGGAAAGAGGGGCATTTAGGAAGGTGAAGAGGAATTTCCGTAGGGTGTCCGGGAAGAAGCCTGTGACACAGACTGAGGTGCTCTCGATACTCACCAGGCACAGCAGGATTGGAAGAAGGGAGTGAGGAAGAAGATGCCCAGATAAGGGTCCATGTGAAATATAAAATCCAAATAAAGAGAGAGAAAGGATCCTAAAAAAAAACCTTTGGGTACAACCACCACCAGAGAAAAGAAAAAAAAAAAAAAAGAAAAAAGAAAAAAGAAACACAACAAAATTAGAGAAGGGATGGAGTTATTTTCCACCCGGCGGTCCTGGTATGATGAAGAGCCGTATGCCCCCTGAATCCAAACTTCTGCAAAGGGTAACCAATCCTAAAGTAAGAGCTAAAGGGGGTTGGTGAAATGGAGCCGCAGAACTTCCTAAGAAGAGATTATCTACTTAATTAAAGATTTTTTTTTCCCTAAGTCCTTCAGCCAATCAGGACTCAAGTGCCAGAGAGAGATTGAACTGATGAAAAGAACACCCCAGGTTCCTCGAAGACAAATGCACCACGAAAGGGATAAGAGGGAGGGAAAAGGGGAAAGCAAAAAAAAAAAAAATAGAAAGAAAGAGAGAGGGAAAGGGATAAAGAAAGAGACAGCAAATCCCTTAAAGTAATCACTAGATTCAATTTCCACCAGCACTGCCCTACCTCTCCATTCCCTGCAAAGGCAACTGGAAGGGCTGCTTTCCATATGCACTTATCTCCTCCTGCCTTGGAGACATCACTGAGGCCAGGGTCTGCTGGGTGCTCTCTTGTGGAGGGGATTGGGTTTGGGCCTCCTGTGCCTGCTGCTTGGAAGCCATGCAGTGTACCTGGGAGAAGGGAGAAGGCTCGGAAACAGATATGTGAATATCATCTCTGCCTCAGTCTCCCCCAGGAGTTTAAGGGAAATCGGGGCCAGTCCTCACTTCCATCTACTCCTTCATCATAGTGACCTGCTCTTTCTTCCCACCTCCTGTTTACAACATGCCACTCTCACCCCAGGAGAAAGGCCTCTGACTAAATCTTCCCATTCCCCCTTATTTTTTTTGGTGTTTCCTGTGAAGCCCATGGGAGGGGTATCTTTTGTTAGGGAGGGTCAGCGGTCCATCTCTCAATGAGAGCTTATCCCACGCCAAGAGCTGCTGAAGCTGTTTAGAAGGGCATTTAGCCTGTGCCTCCTGGCAATGTAGAACATCCCAGTTACTGTCATGGCCCTAGGTTAACAGGACCAGCTGCACCACTCTGTCCCAGAGCTGTAGGAGCATCTTCTCTACACTGCAGAGCTGATTTTCATGCTGTGGATGTAATCAGCTAAAACGTATGCTGAGACCAGCCAAACTCATTTCACCCCAGGGTGCAGCTGCTGGGGAGAAGGGCTGGACCAGAGCAAGATTTGAAAGTGTGTGGGACCCCACACCTGAGCCATCAGGCAGTAAAGGCTGAAGGCTGAGCTTTGCTTAGTGCCACATAAGACAGACAGAAGTCCCTGAGTTGCACAGTCTTGGGGAGGGAAACCTGCCCGGCAGAGATTTGCTCTCAGCCAGACTTTGGCCGTCCCATGCCAAGACAGACTCTACCCAAGCCAGGGAGCTCATGCACAACACACAGGGCGCCGCTGGCAAAATGCTACCTTTGCCCGAGAGCTGCCCACCCAACCAGCAGGGCAGCCACTCTGAGGGATGGCTGGGTGGTTTACAAGAACCTGGGTGAGAAGAAAATGAAGCCACCAGCAAGTGATCCCAGGGCCAGCTGTGCCTCCCAGCTGCATGCTGTTACAGCAAAGCTGGTGGCATTTGCACTAATTAAAGCCCTAGCTCGTGGAGTTGTCAGCATTTTAAAAACTATTATTATGCTGGGAAAAAAGCTTGAAAATGTAGCTAATAGAAGATAAAACCTCAGAAACTGAAAGGTGAGAGAAGTAAGCCCTTTATTTTGTAAATTATTGTTACAAGTTATTTATTATATTGAAATAGAATTTCAATGCTGTGATGTTTAGCACAGTTTAATGTTTTTGGTGGCCTAAATCAAGCAGGGAGGAGTTGTACTCTGCCTGCCAGAAGAGGCTGTCCTGGGCCTGCTGCAGGGAGCACCTGCAGTGGCTGATGCCTCCCCAGGGGGAGCTCAGGGGGCACTGAGAGGCTGCCAGCCCTGCAGGGGCTTAGCCCCACTGGGACAGCACTGATGGGATTCAGGGAATGCTACCACCCTGCCCCTGGCATTTGTTTCCAACAGCAGGATGAATTTCCACTTGTTTGTTCTAAGTCTCCAAATATCTGTTTCAGGACTCTTGAACTGGAATTTCTCCTTCCTTGGGTCCAGCAGCAACAGCATTTTGAAACCATGCAACACTCCAAACGTGTCTTCACCAACTGGAAAGGAAGGACACCACTGAGTTCCCTGGGGTGAGCTATTTCTGTTTACTTCAAGACAGATTATGTAAGAGGATTGCAAAAATGGGGAAAAAAATAATCGTAGGTAGATCCAAAATAAAAAGAAGGAATTTATTTTTTTATGAGCTGTTAGAAGAGGCAGCCAGGCCTTCCTCCAAGCTCACAGCAGCACCGGCAGCACTAGAGCGCTTCAGAGCCAGCAGCCTCCCCAGTCAACTTCTATTTTCAATTAAATGCAATAATCACTTTCCTGGAAACAAGCATATTTTTCAAGATAAAGAGGCTGTAGGCAAAGCCTGAAGTAAAACTGTCTCAACCATCTTTCAGAGCACTTAATTACAGCTCTCAAAGGCTGTTTAATAGACTTATGAAGTACTTTCTAAAAAATGGGATGCAGAATTGTTTTATAGTATTCCTCAAATTTTGTCACTGTTACCAACAAAAGCTCTGTAAATTTTCTAAAATGGGCCCAGAGAGCATTAAAATACACTTTATGGTCAGAAGGAGTGGTATATTATCCCATCTGACCGCTGGCTGATATAGAACTCCACCAACCTTTGTACTGGGTCCTGTAATGTGTGTTTGACTGTTTGTTTATCTCCCAGAACAACACACAGGTTTTGAGAACAGGAGATGGAGAACCTACGACCATCTGTGCTAATTTGTTCCAGTTTGTTAAAAACACAAACCAAACCATTAATATAAGATGCCTAGGCTTAATTTCCAAAGTACAGGGGAAATCTGAACTGTCCATAAAGAGCTTGTACAAGTAATCGCAGAAAGAGTTAAAAATAAAACCTCTAATGCTCTTTCCGCCTTCCACTCTGGTACCAGTGCAACTGATAGATATAAAAAATGAGGTTAAGAAGTAGAGGTAAAAATTCCAAGTCTGGCTCACAGGTGTCTCAAAAGTTTCTTGGTGTCAATGCGAAGGGCTCAAAGGGAAGCTTTTTAAAAACAAAATGGCCATTTAAAAGGTCAAGAAGGAATTTGAAGTCTCTTATTTTAAAAGATATGCAAAAGGTATGAGATAAAAAAAATAAAAATTAATCTTGTCTGCGGGGCACACAGAATTCAACCCTGAAAGAGCTGAAAAAGTTTGAGGAAGGTCTGGCTTCCCAGTACAGTAAGCAGATTTCAACTCACTTGACTGCAACTTTGCCTTTTACACCACCTAAATGTGGTTTCAGTCTTTAATGTCTGTCAAAACAACCCCCACCACCCCAAGAAAGTGTAATGTTGTTTGCAATCCTGTACTGAACATGCCCTGTGCTATTCTGCTCCTGCAGTCAAGTAGTTGCAGAATAGCACACAAAGCCAGACAAAGGCTGGGGAATTTTAATAGCTTTTATTAGATTGACTGATATGTAATAGAAGAAATAAACAGGTTTTTTGAGCATTTTGGCTCTGAAACAAAGCAGGAACGGTGCTGGTATGCCCACAAGACTGTCTGTTAATTTATTTTTTAGCTATATAGATCTGTGATTGTGCCATTAAAGATGATACTGACACACTAGGACACACAAACATCTGCGTGACCTCTTTGCTGTAAGCTTGAATTTGTAATCTTTATGTTCCTCAACGCTGCTCTCTGCATGGGTGAGGCATGCTGAGCAGGCCCCCCTAAGGTCTGCTTGGGCTTTATCAGTTCTGAATTTATCCTCACATTTGCAGGTTCTCCTTATGGCTCATGCAGGGACAGCTCAGGGGATCCTTGCTTACTGCAGTGACTTGACACATCCATCACACATGTCACAGGAAGTGACTTCTGCCAAACTGTGGGGAAAGGCAGGAGGGTCGGGTGTTTAGGCTGTTCTTCAGTTGCTGCAAAAAAAAGCTTACGGTGTGCACAAGAAAACATGAAAATTATTTCACATCAGAAGGGACAGAAATGTTGCAAATGCAAGTGGTGTAATAGGCTGGTTCAAGGTTCAAGGCATGGACAACTGCAAAGCGTTTTCCACCTGCAGCTCTCAAAGTTCCTCAGCAAAACAGCTCCCTCACTTCTTCTGTTTTACAGGATGCAAAACTTGAGGCCTGGAGCTGGGCAGTAGTTCGGGGATAGATCCAGTTTCCTATGCCCTAGGCTGTCCTCTGCCTCCATCTGAGTAGTCTGACACTCAAGGCAGCCAGTTTCAAGGGAAAGGCAAGGGTGTCTAGGGAAACATCTTGTTTAGTCATGGTACATAGAAATTAGTCATGCCCTGAAGCAAGTAAGCTTAGAGCACTTCAAAAGCTGGAGTTCATCCTTAGTGTGGGCTACAATGATTCCTTTATCACATATTCTCGGTCATGGTACAAGAGGACATTCTCTCTGAATGGTCTTGACTTGCCATGGCAGTGACTTGCACAAGCTCTTCTGTGTTGGCCAAAAAGTATTTCTTTTGAGAGTCCAGAAAGCAAGTACAGGTCCAGAGCGTCTTTTTCCAACACCACCAACCCAGCTGAAGGCAGCAAGAGGAAAAAGGACAGAGGTCCTGAGAGGTAGTATATCTGGGGGTGAAAATCAAAGGAAAATGTGGAGGTGGTGTGCCGTTAAAGGACAAGCTTGGAGAAAAAGGACTGTAAGAGTGGGATGGAAATTATGTATAGCACTCCAGGAAGGTGTAACTAGGACAAGCAGGACAAAGCAAGTTAAAGCACGTTGCTGGCTGGCAGGAGGTGAGATAACCCTAGAAGTGAGAGGGACCATACTGAGCTCCCAGGTCTAGCAACGTACACTGCCTGCTTGCCAGTCGCACCTCGCTCCTGTCTGCATGGACCTCCAAGGAAAGCCAGACTCCCAAGCAGAGCAGCAGCAGTCCCCTGCATGGCCCTTTGGGGACCAGGAGCCCTGGCCACATGCTACTGCTCATCCTGGATACGATCACCATCCTTCAGAGAGCCTTGCTCGAGCCACCACAGACAAGCTCAGCATCACAGGGAGTAAATGTCACAGGAATCAATGCAGGTGGCTCTGTAAAAGGAGCCTCTCTTTAGCACCCATGAGGGTGCTTGGCCTCTGCAAATGAAGATTTGGAGCATGTCAAAAAAAAAAAAAAAAAAAAAAAAAAAAAAAAAAGAAGAAATAAAAACTGGCCAGAAGGATTAGTATCTGGAGGGTGAAAGGGCTATGGTTTTGAGAGGTGTGTGGAGCTCAGTGGACCACAGGATGAGGTAGGTGGCTCAGCAGCATGGTGTCAATAATTGCTAGCTTGGGTCTTTGGCAGAGCTGAGGAAACCAAGAAAAATGTATCTGGCAGCTGCTTAAATGTTGCAGAAGAGACATATATTTTGTTTTCTTTTCGGGTTCCCTGTGCTCCTATCAATATTGTTATTATGGTCAGGAATATTTGGAAACAAAACTGCATTTCAAACTGAAGAAAACCAAGCCCTTTTACAAAGAAAACTGCCCAGTGACAAGCTTTGATCTTTTTTAGCCGAAACCATCTACGAGTTCTCCAGGAGCTGTAAATAGCTGCAGCCGACCAAAAAGTGGCTATTCTTCACCCAAGCTGTAGTGCACAGAGACTGAGTGGGTTTGAGTACCTCTTGCAGTGCAGACAAGAGGAGGGTTTTTACGCAGCCCTGTGATGTTTTTTTCATCTCTAATGTGCTACTCGGCTCCCTGACCGTGCAGCGGGCAGAAGGAGCCGAGCTCCTAGCTGCGCTGTCCCGGGGCCGAGAAGCTTGGCTGGGGCGCAGCCGGCAGATGGTGCTCCCGGCTCGGCTCAGCAGCGCTGCTGCTGCTCAAGAGCATCCTTGGATCGCAGGGACGCAGGGAAATGCTCCTGTGATGCCCATTGCCGTGTCCTTGCAGACAACAGGCTCTGCAGGGGATCCAGGCTTAAAACATCTCCTCCTCTCCTCTTCTCCAGACCAAGCATCTTGAGACCTCAGCATGGATTAAGTCTAAAGGTGATGGTGAATAGTTCAGTGTCCACAGCAGTGGTGCAGAGCTGCTGACAGCTGTGCCCACGGGTGGAGGGCAGCAGCACCTTGACAGGAGCTCTGTGGCACGTTGTGCCATGGTGCAGCTGCCACTCATGTGCTGCTGGATACTGCCCCGTGGGCCAGTCGCTGTGGCAGCCGATGGGTCTTCTACCAACACCTGGGTACAATCAGGTGCTCATTAGCCCTCAATAGGGAGATGGATGTAAAGCCATTAGCAATATGCACAGAAGATCTGGATCCGCACTTCCTCACTGGTGTGCCCCCTAACAGATCCTAGAAGAAATCCCATGGTGAGGGACCTGCAAATCTGGCTCGGCTCTTTGCCCTAAAACTGTGGTAAAAACTGCGCTGGCATAAGTCCAGTGAGGTCCTTCCTCTTTGCCTGTGGGTGACTAACATGACTAACCCTCGGCATTTACCCAGAATGAGTCAGGCCTGCAAAATCATGAGACTGTCTTGAAAATAATACACAGGGAAAGCTATTTGTGTCCAAGCCTTTAAGGTACTCTTGGGGATTGTTTCCTCTGGACATGACAGGGCTGGCAACATGCTGTTCTCTCGCGTGAAAGGCAAACTGAGAGTCTTGGGCTGTGGCTGACCAGGCCTTCCTAGGAATACCAAATGTCAAAAGGCTTGCCATAAATCACAGGGGGTAGTGAGGCTGAGAAGGCATGTAGGACCTCCCTGAGTTGCCCAAAACTTGCTCAGTGTGGGTCATGGCTGTTTGCCTGAGAGATCTCGTGTCTTGCATGTTCGTACATGAAAATATCAGATCTTTTTTTCTCTGTCCTTGGCCAAGAACTTCTCTTAGTCTTCAGTGTATTACTTATTGCTACTCTTCACCTTGGGGGTGGCTGCATTTCAGTGGTATGCATCAGATCAGCCCACAAGCTGCTGTGGCCCCCAATGAGCTGTAAGGAAAGCCAAATCATTCCCCAGTAAAACCCAGGGCTCAGGATATGGCTCCAGCTCCAGCATTTCCCAGTGTCCTCTGCACTGACTGGCACCATCTCTTCTGCCAAAATAGTCAGTCAGTCCCAATAAATTGTGATGATGAGAAACTTGGAGCCTGAATCAGACTGCCAAGATGAAGAAACAGCTCCAAGATGGGCACGATAAACTGGCACCACAAAATCCATCTCCAATACTTCGCAAATGGCCTTGCTGACAGAGCCAGAGTCCAGGTTCCTGTCAAAATCTTAAGCATGAGGCACTTTTATTGATGGTTGTTGTGTTACAGACACACTGTTGTTGGACAACCCTGATGTCTTTTATAAGTGCCCCGAGAAACAGGCTGCTGTATAAATAATAGCAGCAGTTTTGTTGGCCTACTGGGGACAAGGCCCTTTGCTTTCACACTGTCAACCTGGATGATGTTTCATCACTGATGAGAGCCACCACAAAGAGGTGCTTTATTGACACATAACACTCTCAAGGAAGTGTTTCTTTTCCTGTCTAAAATGAACAGACGTTTTGGTTACAGGCTAGGAGCATGGTCTGAGGCCTGATCAAGATTTTGAAGTGAGCCCTAAAAAATAGAGACCCAGAGGGTGAAGGAAAGAGGCATGTGGCTAGAAATAATAAACCTTTCTGAGTGCCAGTGTTGAAGAATAGCTAGGAAAGAGGGCTTCATGCTGGTCAGGTGCTACTGAGGGGAGCCAATGCATGACGACAAACTTTGTTCTGACAGGTTACGTTCATTTGTAGCAACAGATAGCAGTCAAGTTAGCTTCGTATGATGTTTTACAAAGTCAGCCTTATCTGACCTCCATCGCTGCAGCATCTCAGGACACCAACTGCAAACTCTCAATGCACTTACTAAATGTCAGCCATTGACTAGAGGCTGGTCACTGAGGCATAGCACAGGTAATGACTTGCTCAGACTCCAGCAGCGAGATGGTGTATGGTATGATCCATCTGAGCTGAAAATAGACCAGAACACAGCCTGCTACTGGGGAGATGAAGAGGCGGCTGAGGGTACACCTACAGCATGTCAGTGCTGAGAAGGAAGGTACCCTACTGAAGAAGATACAAGAACATTCTGGCTTCTGGCCAGAGGTTGCTGGGGGCTGAGACCCCAATCCACTGGGATAGCACTGCCTAAGCAGCACAAGAGGATCCTGTATAAAGTCAGCTCTTTCCAAACATCAGAGTTTATATGTAGACCTGTATCTGGTCTCGGAACAAAAATCAACAGTGACGTTTGCACTGGTTTTACATTAACACATGCAAAGTAGGCATGAGCCCTGTGTTTAGAGGACAAAGCATTCATTGCCACCCCAGGAGAGAAGGAGACAAAAACCGCCAACTGCCACCACATTAGAAGGAACTGACTTTCATACTAATCCATCACTGGGAGGTATTTTCTGGAATGGCATACTTCAGGGACTTTTGTCCTTACCCATTGCCACTCCAAAAGACGTGCTAACTCCCAGACTTTCTGCTGCCAGATTTCACTGCAGTACCTGTTTGGAGGCACAGTCTCAGCCTTCCTCTCCTCAGTTTTCAGAAATATGGCAACATGAGTCAGATCTCTTGCCATCAGAATGAGCACAGCAGAATATGTAACACACAGTGGCACTGCAGGCACCGGCTTCGGACACGTTTCCCCTGCAGTTCCCTCTCCGACTCAGGGGTGGCGATGCTGCCTCAGCCCTTACTTCAGCTAACAATGCACACCGTGCACTTTGTCAAGGGCTTTATTAGCATCACAGGGTGTACTGATAGATGATTGCATGTGACAGGAGCCGTTCTTCCAGCCGCAGTCTGCCTGCTGTTGCTATGTCTAAGCCTTACATGCATCTGCTGGTACAGTCCTTACCCGCCCATGGTTTGTAACCAGAGAAAGAACAAAATGTCCTCAAGAATGAAGTGTGGCTTCTTTCTGGAAGACTTTTTATTGTGAGCATTTGCAGACTGTACCAGTCATTGGTAGGTAGTGATGCTAAGAGGAGACAGCAGATCCCACTAAGGACACAAGGGCTTCTAATTCCAGCTCAGCCTTTGATTGTGGATAAATTATTCCTCTTTCACACATCACATCCTCCCTCCCCATTCAAGTACTTAGACTGTAAACTTTTGGAGACAGTGAGTGTCTCCCAGCATGGGTTTGTACAGCACTCAGCACAACGGAGACCTTGATCTTGATCTTTATGGCAGCCATCAGTCATTATCTTAATAGAAGCATCAAAGTCTTTATATGAAATAATTTACCTGAACAATATTTTGTCCATATTGACTCCAGATCACGTGTGATAAGAAGTGACTGAGGAAAGTGTGTGTATATAGAACACTTTCTAGGTTTGGTGGGATTGAAGGTGTAACATCCAGGCTGTGAGTGGAGATGACTTTCCTCCAAGTGGCAGCACAGCACCTCAGACGTGATTTGCACACCATCTCCCCTGCCTACTAAAAGTTCTCCTTGGTGTGTGAAAACAGTCATCTCCTGGTCTTGGATTCCAAAGTGCAATTTTGTAGTAATTGCAGTGGTTCTCTGCAGAGAGGATGCCCTTAGAAAGCAGTGCTAATAATATACTGGCGTCAGAGGATGAACCGGTACCTTCCTTACATAGGGATACCCTTGCCCTGTCTGAAGAGGGAGCAAAACCCAAAGGTTCGAGGAGACTGGACCCTCCAGTCCCTTTTCCATTTTTAACCACCCACTAGAAACGTCACAGGAGGTAGCAGGTACCAGTTCATAATTGAAACTCTTTTGACTAGAAGAAGCCTGACAAAGGACATTTTTAAACAGGAATTTTTGTCCTTTTTCCATAAATAATGTGAGGACCACTAATATTGCTCCACCTGTCACTAAAAGAGTGAACTTCCCCATCTTGCATGGCAGAAGAGCAGACCCCACTGTGCACCTCACCACAAATGGTATGTCTTTCAGCTTTGCTGGGCTTCGAGGAGCAGATGCGTGCAGTCTCTGCCAGAGAGAGCTTACTACCTCTCTTATCGAGACATCCAAAAGACCTGGTGTTGTTTTTCATTGTGCTTCCTCAAGCCAGTCTTATGTCTTCTGTGCCTAGCAGACCCACATCAACATGGTGCAGGATCTTTCTGGCAACACTAGGCACCCTGAAGCAACAGTGAACCTCTGTTCGGCATTTGCCAGCCAGTTTCTAATCCAAGCCTTGCTATTTTTGTCTGGTTAGGATTTCTTCACTCCCTTAATAAATATATAATGTGGCACTCTATCAAAAGTCTGGCCAAAAGCAGAGCAGTTTGCAATCATTTCTAGCTATACTGGCCGAGAAAACAACTGACTAATCAAGTGGCATCTTGTTTGCTAAATCGATTCAATAGCAAAGTCTCCTCTCAGAGGAAGGATCTGGATATCAGGACTCTTTCAGCATTTCCACCAGACTGGAGATCTCTCTCCCTTCTCTCTCAAAGCAACTGCATTAATGATGTAGTAGAGGAAAATTCAGCAGTGCCCATGCCCACCATTTTCCACATGCACTGTAGGAGCCAAGTGATCTACATGTCACAAGGAAGGTTGTAGAACCTCCAATAAAATCACTCGGTCCTCTGAGATTTCTGCTTTCAGAGTCCCAACAAGTGGGAACAGTGCTGACTGTCATGTCCTCTCATGACCCCAATGTGTCCTACACGTGATACCTTGCATGGAGAGCTAAGTGACTCTTCTGGTTTGGACCACCAGCAAACACTGCTGGGGTTTCATCTGAGCTCAGTCAAAGCCCCACACATTCAAAATATGCTAAGGTCTATAAAAAGAGGGAGAAGATGGCCCAAAATACGCTGTTTGTAGCATCATCTGAATGGTAATTTGCAGCTGTTCTCCCTTTCCCTTTGCTGGTCATCTTGAGAGGACAAAAGGCAGCATTCTTGAGGAACTAGTGATTAAAAGCAAATTTCCAAGAGCAGAAATCAGAAACATCTAAGGAAAAAAAACCCCTGTCATAAACCCCTCTCTAACCCTGATTTCCAGGAAGAATAGAGACCCTGCCCTCTGAAAACTGCGTGCTTCACAATTTCTTTGGCAGGATTTCCCAAATCACCTTCCACGCATGTAAATCTTGAGCTGAATGTCCTCTGTGCAAGGCTAAGATGATGGATCATTCTCTTATAATAAATTAATAAATACATTTCTTTCAGGCAGAGTTAAGGGGTCAGCCTGTGCATTTTTGGAGAGTTTGTACTGCAATTAGCACAAGCTTGTAACTTCTCTGATAAGAAAAGGTGGGCCCACCACTTAAAGGGAGCCCGAAAGAAGCTCAGCTGTGCCTGCTCTCTCTTCCAGGTGGGGGGATTGGTGGGGAATAGAGGGCAGCTGAGCTCCTAGGAAAGGACGTGCAGCGGACAGAATCTTCTGGAAGGTTATTTGGGAGGTATGAATATGTAGGATGTTGCTGATACTATGTGCTAGGGAAATTACAGACTGTAGCAAAATGCTAGTGCAAGTTTAGATATCAAGCCTCAGAAGTTCTGCTTGTGGTTTAGGCAGTTGTTTAAGGCTAGTAAAGCAGCTGCTAGAGAAAAAGGGAAGCAGATGTGTTTGGAAATTACCTATTACAACTGGTACTGCACAGGGGAAGGGGAGCAAAGTGATACCTGATCTGCTCTCAGATAAGAAATCATACCTTGTTGAGTAGGGAGTTATCTTTTTGCAACGCTCCCTCATTTCTGTCTCTTCTCGGGAATTAGGTATGCTCTGGGTAGTGTGAAAGAGAAGCTTTTAGGGTCTGATATCGGGAACCTGACTGTTTTGAATCCCCTTCCCTTGAGGAAAGCAATGCCTTTGTCCCTGGCCTTACATGCAATGAAGGCTTGTGAAAATCTCTCTGCTGATGGTGATATGGCAGTCTGACCTCCTATGTGGCATTTCTCTACTTGTTGCTGGGATATCATTAGGGTCTAGAAGCTTATGAATTGGTTTAGGGGACACAGCTGCTCTTTTAAGTGCCTTTGTGCCCTTTTCCAATGGTATAGGAGAGCTGCTTTCCTCAGGTCTCTGAACAACTTCATAGGGTCTTCTCTATGCCAGAGCAGATCTGTTGTGGGGTCCTGGCCAAACCAGAGATATTTCTTAGCTGATGACCTCACAGATATTGAGGTGGAGGGGCAGAACTCAGGAAGTGTCATCTGAGGAGCTGGAGGCCGAGGCCACTCTTCAATAAGGTTTGTCCCTGAGCTGCTGTCATGGTTGGGTCATTTCAGCCTTAGCGGATGGTTATAGGCTGGCAGTGTCTGATGAGGTCATTACACTTAGGTAACCTCTTGCTCCTCCCATGTCAGAGAGCTGGTATGTGCCTCGATCAGCTGGTTTCCTCCTTGCCTGGCATCAGTCCTATCACCCATGAAGTTTACTGTTCTTGAGTTTCTGTGGTCAGCCAAATGTTCAGCAACCCCCTGGTGCTTGCAGACAAACAGAAAATCTGGCACTTTTTTTAGTGTGACCATGTCCCTGCAGTGATTGGCAAAATGTCCTCTCTGAAGGAAAATTACAGCTGTTTGATCTTCAAACAGAGTCCACAGTGAATCTTACTAGATCTGAACAGCTATCGTATCTCCTCTGATATCTGAAAAGCAGATACTCCAGCTGAAAGGTTTGGAGTGGCTATATCCTCCATTGTTTCATCACTAAGCAAATAAACCATTTGCACATCTTTACTTAATGATGTGAAATTTTTAAAAGCATTTTGATCTGAAATGGACTTTTTTTTCTTCATCTACAAAAAGATCTTAGGCAAGAATGCAGAATCAAATAGGCCTTGGGATGGTTCAAAACCAACTGATTTGCCAAGCCTCTGGCCATCTAGAACAGGTCCAATTACTCCTTTAATAGGTGCAGCAGGGTGTGTTGTATAAGGCCAGTGAGGTGAAGATTAGTCTTTCTTGTGAAGAAGGCACTTGATGGCATGGCCAAGATTGCTCAGCCGGTCAGTGGCAGAGCGGGAATAAGCATCCAAACTTCTTGAGCCCCAGTCCAATTCATGTTTCCTGTATTAGGTGAAAAAACAAACAAACAAGAAAATATTTATATACTCATGAGACTAACAGGGGGAAAGGGAGGTTGGGAATTTTTACCCCGTTGGTGGAGGAGCTGGTACGTTCACTTTGTTGCATATAGGCTTAGACTGAAGACACTTCTCTGAGGGCAGGGAGTGAATGTCACTGGGATTTAACTTGAGTAGATTTATTGCTTAATTACTTCATACAGGTTCCTCCACCCACTCCATCTGCACTGTAATTAATTTAACTTCTAAAGTGATGGAATTTAATCTTAAGGTTCTTGTTGGCTCCTCTCTGGCAAGCCTGGTGATACAGCCTTGGAGAACTCTCACTTGATACCCTATGGCTCTCTAAATGCCACCTTGACAGACAAAGATGGCATCTGCTTGGGCTGCTAGCAACAGTGGTTTGGAAGCTTTAGAGGGCACTGGAGCCATGCCATCAGCTACTCTGCTTGCTGATGCACAGTGGGAAGTAGAGGGAAAGGCATGTTGCTTTCTGAAGTAGGAAGGCTTCTGCTTGAAGCGTGGGGTTTTGACAGTGTTTTAGCACTGTTAGAGAGGATTGGAAAGGAGTCCCTTTAGCTTTTCAGCTGCTGACATCCCAAAGTTTTCCTTGAACTCTGAGGTAAAGGTCAAAGTATCAAAGCTAAGCAAAGTTTTCAGGACTGTCTCAACAGGATTGACATCATCTGTGTTTCACACAGTTGAAAGAGATAAGGAAAAAAGGAAAGCAAGCTTTGAGAACTTGAGTAAGTAAAAATTTATGACTAATATCATTAAAGCAGAGCTGAGCCAGCTCACTTTTTGCCTGTTCTTCGATCACACCTGATTTGGCTTCTTTTATTTTTGGGCATTAAACAATCCAATGGCTGTAGGCAACATGTGGGCTCAGGAGGTCCTGCAGGATGACAGATCTTTTGCCCTTAGACCGAGGGCACAAAGGCGACGCACTTCATTGTCTGGTTGAGTGGGCAGGTGACAGGGAAGTCAGCTGCTGATTTCAAATGTTTGCTGGCCACAGCTTACTGGGGGTGCCAGCTCAAGCGGCCTGAACGCAGAAAGCTCTCAAAGCCAGGAACTCATCAGTGATGAGAATGGTGAGGGGGGGAAAGAACACTGGAAAAACTCTGATCCATGTCTTAAATCATGATGTTGCTGATGTCAGTGTGCTGGCATTGAAGGAGTTACTGGAGACAACAGGAAACATGCTCACCAAGCAGAAAGTTTTGCTTGAGTGGCATTTCAGCTAGGTGTGTGTTAGCACCCGCTCATGTGCTTGTAGAGGTCAGGTGTGCATGTGAAATTTCAATGATAAGGCTGAAACACTGCCAGAAAATCTGGAAGGAAGTTTCACCTGTCAAAGGCTTTGTTTCTTTACTTTAATCATTTCCATCATGTTTTGGACAGATGCTTTTGAAATATAGCCCAGTGTTAAAAGACTGCATTTGATTCTCAGCTTCTCCATGAATGCTTTGGGATGCCTCTTGCAAGGCAGCTCTGTACCTGCGTCTGCATATGGAACTTTTGCCTCTTGGGTTATGAACTCTCTCTAGGGTAGGAGTTGCAAGACTTTGTGATCTAACTCGAGCCTTTCAGCACTTATGTGGAAGGAAAGCTTCACGGAGGATGAGGCTGTTGGTAGCTTTCAAAAATAAAGGTCCAGATACAATCTGACTGTTCTTCTATAGGCCTCCAAGCATCTGCTGTTGGCTGTGGTTAGTCAGAGGATACGTTTGATCTGACTCAATAAAGTTAGTTTTGCTGCAATAATTATTCAAACGACCTCACATTCTTTTTATAGATGGAGAAATCTGTCCATTCCTTAAGTGGAGATACAGACTTGACAGCCCTGCAGAGCTGGGAGTACAGGTTACCTGGAGGCAGAATGAGGGGGAGGCTTACAAGATAAAATGTTGTGGGTCTCATTTTTTGCAGCAGCGTGACTTGCACCACTTGTTTTTCTGCATTAGAAGTGCTGACTCTGTATAGATCCTCTGGACATCAGTGGCAGCCACAAGGCACCAACTATGGAGATGCTTTAGAAAAATAGTAAATTCAAGCAAGAGCTCGTAACTGTAGAATGATCTTAGCGGCAGAGTTGGGTCTGCCAGTTCATGGTCCCCAGCCATGCATTGAGGCACACAGAGAAGACAATGTGTGGGTGATGGAGCAGACAGTGGTTAGCTGGCTATTACATGAGACCACCTCCCTTTGAACAGACCTTGTCCTTACAAACATGCATGTGGTTCCTGTCAAGTAAGTCCCTCTCCACAGGGCTGGATTTGACTGAATTTCCTACAGCACATTTCAGGAGGAGGAACATATTCCTTGCAGCCACCAATTCCCTCTGGCAAGCACTGGTAAGAATTTCACTGGGATTTCAACAAACCATTTCATGGCTAGTTGGTCAAAGAATCTGTCCTGCACTAACGCTCTGTTCTAGCTGGGTCTGCAATTCCCACCACGAAGAGGTACGAGTGCCACACTTGTTTTTAGCACGTTTCTTCCAAATTCCTTTTTCCTCGATAGAGGACAGCGTTAGGGGAAAACAGATTACAACTGCTACTTCTTAAAATGTCTTTTATTCATGAGCAGCTGTTGTTGATAGAATCAAGGTGTTATTAGTAATTAGCAGGTAACTGTTCACATAACACACCGCTCATTCATGTTCGTTTATTAGCTGGAGCAACCATTGAGAGACAAATCCTAATGTGCACACTCAGAAGCAGAAGGTCATCATGATGCACCACTGGCTTCCAGATAGGTCTTTAGAAATTCCTTCAGAGGGCACTTTGTTTCACCAGCTGTATACATAACTCTGTATTCTTCAATTGCATACAGCTGGATCCTGGGTGTGATCCAAGTTACACAACTTGTTGTAGATGCTAATGTGTGCTGGCAGCCTTGTACAGCATTAGACTCTGGTGGTGTAAATTTATCAGTTCTTGCAAATTCACCAAGATTACTTGTCTCCAAAGCTTATCAGTTGTTGGGAAACTTTAAAGTAATATCTTCTTAGCATATAACTTTCTTTTCTTTGGCCTGTGATAATTTCTGGTAACTATTTCTCCATCCGAATCTACAGAAATATATAGAACGTTAACAGAAACTTGTATAAAGGGGGCTTTTGTGATACCAGGAGGTAGCACTTTACTGGAGTGGTGGAAGATATATGTCCTTGGCAGAGTATGTGATATTGTGGCTCAAGATGGGCTCACATTCATAGAGAATAATCTGGATGGATCAGTACTTATGCACGCTGACACCATCATCTTTACATGGATGAAGCTGACATTTATCTACTCCAACTGGTCTAAGAACCTATATGTGACACAAAGAAAGGCTCCCTGCCACAGCTTTCCTTTGTGTTTTGCAGACTGTTTGGGGTGTTCTCACTTCTTTGCTGTTCCCTGGATCTCTCCATCCTTGGAGATGTAATTCTCTTTCCATTTTAAAGTGTGTGCTTGGGCTTGTGACCAACCATATGAACAATCTTCCAGTCTCCCCTTTTGAACAAAATGATTCAGTTATACCCTTTAGAGATGTATAAACACTTGACAAGTTAAGGTAGACTAATTCTGGTTCCTGATTTTTAATAGTATCCATGGACTTTTGTCCTGTCTCAGCATTGCTGTCTTCAGGACACTCCTCCTGACAGTTTGTGGAATTGAATCTGGACATACAGAGGTTTTTCCCAGTGGTCCAGCTGTCTCATATATGGAGCAGTGACCTCCGATAGCTGTGTCGTAATGTCCAGCCTGACTGCTGATGAAGAACATAGTTTCTTGCAGACTCTAGAAGGATTAAGAGGAGCACTGTAATTGTGTGGAACCCAGCAGCTAGCAAATTACATCTCTGCCAATTATGGGAACATAGCAGGGCAGGACAGCCCAAGCTTTCAAATGAGGAGAGAGCTCTCTGAGATCTTAGCCATATGGTATGCTGTGCTAGGTACTTGTGGATGGGTTTGCTTGGGGCTTTCCTACACGTATGGTTAATGAGCTAGTCTCCTTCTTCAGCAGGTCTCAATTAGTCTGTCTCCTTTGTAAGCAGCCCTGGCTCTGTCTGGTGGTTTCACCAATGGTCTTGGATGGCTTTCCCTGATTTTGCCCAGACGAGTCTTGGTCTCCTGCTGCTGAAAGAGGAAACACCTTTGCTGGCTGCACAGCAAGAGTCTCCAAAGAAGTCTGGGCTGTAGTTGGTGTGTGGCTGGCAAGCCTGAATTTAATGCCAGCCAGCAAGCCTGGAGAAATGAATGTTTATCATCCTGGGTGTCCACAGTGGAGGAAAGGGGTGAGTGCTCTCAAACCCTTCCTAATTCCAGCCCTGCCTTTTTGCCTCCATGTCATTTGACCTTCTAAAGAGGCTTCTGCCCTGAGCAGCCACAGTGGCTGGGAATACGAGTTGGATAAAGGGACACCGTAATAGCAAAGTCTGTGGGCTCCTGATCACCATTACATTGACCCTTCCCTACTGCAGGATCCCTCAGGTCTTGTTCCCCATCTTACCTGGAGGGCTGGCTTTCAGAGTGACTGGAGCAGCCAGTAGAGAGAGAGGACCCAGTCAGTCTGATTGATGCTCTGACCCACATCACTGTCAGCTGCAGAGGAAACAGGAGGCATAGGGGGGGATCTGACTAATATAACCAAGAAAACAGAAGGAGTCAGCTTTTCAGAAGGAACCAGAATGGGGAAACACTCTGAATTAATAACTTGATGCACCACATAGCACGGTGGGGAAAATGGAGAGGCTTGTGCTGCTGTGCTTGACAGCTAGCTGTGTAGCTATTAGCTGTGACAGTGGGGGTGAGGTTGGCAGGTGTGTAGGCTAGCATATGTTGCATGTCTTTACATTGCTGACATTTTCTGCTAGGTTTCAAAAGGATTCAGCAGTCCTACACAGGATTATAAATTTTATACAGGTAGTGGTTTGTGTTTCATATGATAAAGAATAGAAACCAACAGGAAAGCGTGAAAAAGCCATGCTGACATGTCAGTAAAGAGTCACTAGCTGTGGACTTAAGTGCTAAGTGAAGCACTATTGGTCATTTCACAAAGCCAGGTTTCTTACCCAGCTTATTACAGCGCTGTCGTTTGGGAAATCAGAGGCATGTGCAGCCCCTGTTGGCAGACCATGCTCTGCCTGGACTTTGCTGGGGGTTGGCAGTGCCAAGTGCCTTCTCTTTTTGAAAATTTTTTTTATCTGTTTATGTCGCTGTGATAGACCCTCTGGCAGCCATGGCAGCAGTGCCATTTGTTATTTGTCATGTCCTTACCTGGAATTAGCTCCCAACCCTGCTTCCCCACTGGCTCAAACAGCTCTTCAGGAGCCAGGTTATTTTGCAGCCTCTGCTGCCAGTTTCTTGGAGGTAGTGCTACTGTAATCACAGTCTTGCAACGAGAATATTTTTGTATTGGTGTCCCCACCTGCCCCAACAGGAAAAGCTGCCTAACCCTATCCGCTCAGCCATGGAAAAGTTATTTCCAAGTACAGAAAGAAGGAAGCACTTTTTCTGTAGTTAGAAATCTGAGCTTTTACTGGGAGGCACTTTATCTATGCCAGCTAATCTAAAGTGTCTCAGTATTTTTCACTGAGTATGGGGGAATTATCTTTAAGGGGGTGGATTCTCTTTAACTCACTTTCTGAGTACTGCTCTCTTTTACTGCTGCACTGGGCCCCCCTCATTCTTTTCTCCCCAGCAGCCTTTTACAGAAGGGAAGCGAGTGTGCTTAATAACCTGCTGTGCTCTGAAGTGGGGTTTGCATGAAAGAAGCAGTGCCTGATTCCAGCCTGACCTTATAAATATTTACTATTTGATATGCCTTGAGCAGTCCTATGCATTTAAGCACGAGAGTGAACAGCAAGCCCATTTATGTGTGTGCTACTACCCTTTGTGGGATGCCACGAGGCCAGGAAAGCTACCTGTCCTACCTCTTGGAGACCTATGGAGGTTGGAAACCATTGGACTGACACCATATGCTATGCTCAGGCAAACATTTGGGTTAGAGATATCTACATGTGCGAGCCATACGGAAGGGAGGTGTATCTTTATTGTGCAACTAAAGGGCAAAAAGACTGTCCTTAGCAGTTTCTCAGCTTAGACTTCACCTGTGCCCCAGCTCAGCGACTGTGCTGCTGGATGGCAGAGCAGGGCTGGGCAGGAGACAGAGAAGGGTCTCTCCTGCCAAAGAAAAATCTGCTACAACACAACACGATGTTAGTGCTGGGAAAATTGAACTAAGCCGGTTATTGACAAAGACATGTCAAGCAATTAGTGATCCTTGCAGTATGTCCTGTACCTGCTCAGGTAGAATAATTAGCTGACAGTAAACACGCTGCTATGCAATTAAATGTGTCCAGTTCCCATGGCAAAAGCATTTATTATCACTCTGTGCTGTTCTGTTAGCTCAAGACATCCAGATGAGGATTCAGGCACAGAACAAACCAGATATTCAGGAGAGCTGTACCTCAACCCATCAATCATTCAAAAGCATTAAGTATTTAAAGGCACAGTTGGAATTGATTTGAGTCTGTCGAGAGAAAAGCCTCTGCGTGTAACTCCTAGGAGAGGGTGCTTTAGTTTCAGTGCTCCAGTGTCTCTCACTGCATGGACGTTTTGTTCTGGCAACGGTTTCTGCAGCAGCAAAGGTTCTGCTCTGGTTTTCCTCAAAGGCTGAGGGATGGCCTGATGACCTGGCTTGTGAACCTCACAGAAACAGGAATGGCTGAACTCTAACCAGAGCAGATAAGACAGAAGGTTTCTATCAAGGCCATTTGGGTTTTAACATCCCTAACCATGCTTCAGCTTCCCAGTGCTAGATGTGGAATGTGAAGCCTCTACTTCATAGAGCACAGCAGAAAATCTGGGAACGAGGAAAGCAGCATCTGTGCCAGTTCCTGGAAGATTAGGAGACCTGTCCAGTGTCATGTAAGAAGCCAACAGCAGAGTGGGAACCAAATAAATATATTATTAGTGACTCAGACTCCAGGCTGGCCCAGCCCACGGAGTATAAAACTGCATCATCCTTCTGACTAGCTAAATTCCACTGAGTGGCCCTCTTGCCAGCAGAAAATGTAGTCATCATAACTGAAACACTGCCTGAAAACAGAAATACCATTTTAGAGGAGAAAAAAACGTCCTGGCCAGTTTTGAAATGTTATAGTTTGTGTATTTTCAAAATGAAATGCTTATAGCTTTTGCTTGGAACAGACTTTATAGCTGTGTGTGCAAAGGTGCTGATTGTGCATATTACAAGGAAAGGAGTCAAATCAAAAAGAAAGGAAGGAAGGAAAACACTGTTGAGGGTTAAAGAGAGAACTGCCTCACAAACACTAAACCAGACAAGACAGCTGGGAAATCACAGGTTTTTGTCTGTCTTCAGATAAATCCCAAAAGACTGTGAAGTTTTTCCTTTGATTTTTCACCTTGCTGAATCCAAATAAAAGCTAGCAGTGATATAGATAATTTCCGTGAAACAAAAATTTCCATTTTTGATGCTCCTCTAATACAACCCCTTATGCTCTGCCTGCACATGACTCAGCCTAACTGGAAGTGGAGAGACTAGCGACGAAGAAAAATCTCATAAACACAGAAAATAAATCCCACACGGATATTGAAACAAAGCTAGTGCATTGTTAGTAGCAGTTCTAAAGAGCCTTGATATTTCCTGAAAACTCCCATGTGTCTGCAAGATCTTCCACAACATCAATCCCAGCATGTTATGTGGTCAGTAGTCCAAAGAACATATTCATTTATGAGTTTGAGATGGGCTTGTTAGTCAGGCGTGGCAAACTGAGTTACGAGCTTCATTTCCAAAGATTCAATATTTATTATGTGCTATCAGATATCCTGATAATTTGATGTCTGGCCTTCTCAGAAGCTTGGATTATTAAAAACAAAGCCTGGGAGAAGCGAACTGAAAGATCTGGCAGGAATGACATGGATGAATAGGAATGCTGCCTCCAAAGCTGGGTGGGATCCTGGGGCTGTGAATCCAGCCCTCTGTGTCCCCAAAGCTGGGGCAGGATCCCTCATGAAAGCAGAATTTACAACAGGGTAGCTACTGGCAACTGTTCCCCATTCCACTGTACCTACTTGACAATGGTGTGTAGCCTTCCAGAGGAAGACTTCATAATGGGATGGTACATCCTGCTTCATGTCATATTCTCCATCAGTGCCAACATGAGAGCCTGTTTAGGGAGAGCCTGCAAGCCTGGGGGCTGTTGGACGTCTGTTCCACTCAGACCAGTGTCCACAAACCTTTTGTATTTGCATGTGTTTAAGAGGGCTCATCTCTGCTTTCGCCATCTGATTACGGATCTTTTTTGTTGTGAGTCTCTTTAAACCCTTAGTGAACTTGTTGATGCTGTTGGCCACCACAGCATCCTATGGCAACAATTTCCAGAAGTTTATCATCTCCTGTGTAAAAAAAAAAAAAAAAAGTACTCTTATCTGTCAAGCGCATCTAAAATTTTCCAGGTTCAAGTCTCCAGTAATTCTTGGGGCATTTTGAGCCTCCTTAGCTCCAAACAAGCAAGCTGAGTCACAGACCAAAGCCACCAGGATGCCTGAGATGACATGTTTCTTGCTGTAAGCACTCAGAGCCTGCACTTTCATGGGTCACTACTGCTGGAGAGCTGAGGGCTCTCCTTATTACAATCCAGGCAGAGAACTCATTGCACCAAACTCATCATCTAAAAGACAGGTATCCAACAACTAATCCAGGTATCCATATATAGAAGTTACAGATGCACCACCTGCAGATGATTCACCCTTTTCTAAAACAGGTATCTCAGATTACTGCTGTGAGTCACTGCAGGAACCGCCTCTCCGTCTCTCTTGACTCTAGAGGACGTTTATTTAACCAGAGTGGATTTCATACATGAGTTTAAAATTGCTGAATTTAGTTGAAAACCACTCCCACCATCTTTGCCCTATGAAAACAAACATCTGAACTCGGAAGAATTTTAGCTGAAGGGGGATAGTGCATGGGTGAGTGCAGGGAAGCCTGATGCTCCATCACCTGCTTGAGGTGGGAAAACATCTTGACCTCAGTCACAGCTGTAGTCTTTCAGGGCTTTTAACTTAATTATCTTGGGTTTCTAATGATGCACTTCCCAGTGGTCACCTAAGAACAATGTATCTATGCATAGCTTTTTTGGGATTCATGGTCAGGCCGTATCTATTTTAGGCGATAAAATGGCGGTTAAATGTATTATATTTGGATCACCAGCATTTAATTAGGCAGCTCAAAAAGGCAAGGAAGAAGAGCAACGATTGTCTAAGTCTCCTCCTGTTTCTGAATGTTAAAAATCATACGGCAGGTGTCACCAAAATTGGGTGATTAACTTAGAAACCATTCATTTTATATATCTGTGTAAATATGACAGAATGTGAAACCTCTCTGAAGATCAAGGGACAAGTATTTACCATCATTCTGTCAAAATGACAATTTCATTTAGTCAGTTTAGCAAGTGATTGAAGGTCACAGGCATTTTCAAAAGGGATAGGCATTTCTTCTGGGTGGAAAGGCCAGGGTTTTGTAAAAAGCTATTTTAGGAGCACTGAAAAAAAATTGTAAAACAAGCAGATGTGTTTGTTACAAAGCCAAATAGGCATGTAACAGCTGTCGTCACTATGTTCTCCATTATGAAATACTCTTTGTTCTGCAAAGTGCTGTATCTTTCCATGCAGTTTGAAAAGAAATAAAAGATAGTTTTACAGGTTGCTTTTTTAAAGTTAAGAATTCCAAACAAGCAAGGAGTTGTTTTCATGTAATGCCAACTTTCAATGTAGTCACAAAACGACCAGATTATACACACGTTCATTATGAAAACCAGCTTTTTGTCCTTTTTTTTAAGCCTCTCTCACAAATATAAGTATCCTGTTTCATGATGGATACTTGTGCGTTTATGTATGTATACATATTTAAGTGGGCGATGTGCGTCCACACACATACTGGATTATAATTGTTCATCTCCTGGATTTTTTTATACTGTCTTTTTAAGGCTAACCCCAGAGCTCATTTTTTAAATGAAAGCTGAGGTGCTCCTACTTCCCACGACTCCGACGTGTGATACATTACGAGCAAGCGCTACCGCAAGCAACAGCCGGGGGTGACTGCGCTCATTAGAGGGGGCGATGCTCACGAGGGGCAGCAGGAGAGCCGGCAAAGGGGCTGCTCCGTCAGAAAGTCCGTGCGCCGTTTTCCTGCCATCTCGCTCCTTCCTTCCCTCCCGCAGCNCGGATTGGGGCAGCGGGATCAGACAAGGGCGGCGCGGCGCCGATTGGCCCTGCCTGGGTCAGGCGCTGTGGGCTGCGGTAAACACGCGGCCGAGGCGCTCCCGGGGCCGCGCCGTGACCGACAGTAACCCCCAGGGAAACTCGCCCTGCTTCGGTGTTTTTTGTTTGTTTTGGTTTGGTTTGGTTTTTTTCCCCTTTCGTTTTTGTGCACCGTCAGCCGGTTGCGGGCAGCCCGGCCAATGGCCGCCGCGGATGAGTGTGGCCAGTCCGCGCATCGCACAACGCGGCCTCTCGGGCCAAAGCCGCCTTTGTGCTCAGCGGCGCTTTCGAGCCCGAGGAGAGGGGGGCTCAGCTCCTTCATGTAGGCCAGCGCCGCGGGAGGTGGGAGTTTGTGGTGAGTTTGGTATCCCTAGCGCAGAGTGCAGCCTGTGGGCACCCCAGTTTTTGGGGTACATGCTGGCACTCCTAGTCTTGCTGCTGGCCGTGGCAGCCGTGTGCCAGAGTGCTGCTCACCAGGGCAGGGGAGCTGCTGGGACTCCCCAGGAGAAGAGAGCACTCATGGGTACGGCTGAGGCTACTTGGCTCAGCCACTAACTTCAGCCATCTCCTCCACGTGCTCTCCTGGGATTTTGTTCGCTTCCGCCTGCTGTTTTTCCCCTGCTCCCCAGCAGGTCCACACAGTGTTCCAGGGCTCCTGGCTCCTTTTGAAGGGTCAGCACCAGCTCCTGGTGTCTCCTCTTGGAGAGTCAGTACCAGCTCTGATTTCTCACTGGTGGGAGCCTATGGCTCTATGCAGAGCTGGCACACAGCCTGGCTGCTGAGCAGCTCCTGGTGGGACCGCTTTCCTCCCTAGCTCATCCTCCTTGGTCCTGCTGCCAGGGCTCGGTACACTGGGCTTTTCACCGTTGCGGGCACTGCATCGTGGCTCTAGGGAGGGGGTTGCAGCTGGAACCTGGTTCCCCCCTGCCAGAGACCACGTTGCTACGTCCAGCCTGCTGTGTCCAGACCGAGAGAATGCAGCAAACCCCTCCACCTGGCTGCTGACAGGCAGGAGCACTGGCCTACAACTCCCTCGGCTGAGTCTAAACAAGCAGGCACTTGTCTGTGTGTCCTCTCCTACCAGCAGAGCTGGCTAGCACATTAACCCTTCCCTTCCTTCTCCCTTCCTGGTGGGCGGGAGATCTTCAGAGAAGCAAAGTTGGGGTGCATTGGAACTGCAACCGAAATTCATGGATTACATAGGAAACTGGGAAGAATCAACGTGAAACACTTCTAGGCAATGAGCTCAAAATGCTGAGCTGGTGCTGCTGAAGGGCTTGATAGTACAGGAAAACATATTTTGGGCAAGGGATTTAATAACAGCCTTCAACAAAGAGGGAGAGGCTAAGATCCGAGTTCCACTCTCATGAAATCCAGACAAAGGGATCATTAACTTTATTTTTAGACTTGGCTGAATAATCAGGAGTTTTGACTTGTTTTAGGAGGGGCTGTGCTACCATAGCTGGGATCGAAAGTGCCCTGGATCATCAGAAACGGCACATCTCTGTCACTTCCAGGGACATGCTTTTGTGGCCACCTGACGAGCCGGAGCATTTCGTTTGCTTTTTTTCCTTAGCTCAGGGCAGCCACACATCACCCTGCGTGGGCTGATCGCACACCTCCGAGTGGGAGAACGAGGCTGCTCTAAGAGCCCGGACCTTCCTCCTCAAAACAACCCCTTCTCCCTGCCTTCCTCCCGTGCTGGGAGGCTGGCTCTGGCCCTCACACTCAAAACGCTTTCTGCCAGCAGCAGCAGCAAACTAAAGCGTCGGCCAGTTTTGTGGAGGAATTCAGTGTGTCAGCTGCAAGGAAGGGGCTGGTGGCACTGGATCGAGGGTCCCCGGGTGCTGCAGGTGGTAAAGGTGCTGCAGCCAAGTCCATCCCCTCTGCCTGCTCCTGCCTGGAACAAGCCGGTGTCGTGCAGAGACGGCCTTGTTTGCCGCTATGGTAGGATGTTCAGAAGGGGGTTGGGTGGGGGAGCGAAAATCAATGACGGTGAGATTTGGCCCGGGGATTTCCCCCCTTCTCCTTTCACTTCCCTCCAGCTGTGAAATGGGTGTGGGGAGAGCCGGGACGCTCGCTCTTGCAGGAGGAAAATTCCCCTCAGTGCGGTTAATGAACCCGCCTGAGGTGGCGGCGGCCGTGGGCTGCCGGTATTACGTGTTGTGCTGCATGTATAGCCCTCAGCCGCGCGGCTCTGGCAGCGGGCCCCGCTTGGAATTAACCTGCAGTAACCCCGCGGCCAGGGGCAGCCTCGGCGGGCGGGCCGGCCCGGCCTGCGCTGCAGTACGAAAGCCATTATAATCCCTTCATTCATAGCGTTTAAAGAGCCAGAGCTGGGTTTTTTTTTGTTGTTGCTTTTTTCCCCCCCCCCTGGTTCTCTTGGAAGGGAGGAGGGTTTGGAAAGAGGAAGGCATAGCGTTCTCCAGCCCGATGGGGCATCGCGTGCTTTACCAGGCCCAGCCCACCCTGTTATCACTCCAAGAAGTTTTAAAGTAACATTTTTATTATGAACAAATAAAATTTCAGATCAGCACAACCAGATGTCTGTTTCCATATTAGTAGAAATTATTTCAAAAAGTTGTGGTTTGTTTTTTTTTTCTTTTCCAGTACACAAAACAGAGATACTACTATGCAGAAATCCCTAAGCTGTGAAAAACCAGATCCTACTCACATTTCAACAGTGACAGAGCTCAGACAATGTGCAGATTCAACTTTCCAATCCTTCCCTGAACACCCAACACTTGTACATCTGCTCTTCACAATACCAGTGGGGCTGGGAATGGTTTTGGAAAACAAACCAGTCCATGCTTCTGCCAGCAGCAGTGTGCGTGTGCTACCTACACCTCCTCTGCGCTCGGCCGGATGGCGGGGAGCCTCACCACATCCCTGGGAGGCAGGGCGTAACCCTCTCTTACAGATAGGGAAACTGAGGCACGGAGAGGTTTTACGTGACTTTGTCCCAGATGATGCAGTGAGTAAGTAGCTAAGCCGGGAACAGGTCCCAGGAGAACGGCTGCTCTAGCCATGAGGTCCCACTGCTGCCTTCTCTGCTCCCACCTCTCACAGACTCATTGAAGCTAAACGTACAGACACATCCAGGATACAAACATGCCACCAAAAATATATATATATTTATAGGTATATATATATATCTCAAACAAAGTTCTACGTAAAGTGTTGTATCTGTTTCTTAATCTAACAAAAATTCTAACTCAAATACATTCAAAATCACCTGCACCCACATTTCAATGTAGGCAATTAAATAATTAAGAAACCTCTCAAATGTTCATAATTCAGCAAAAAAAAGAAAAAAAAATTACGGCAAGTAGCTGTCAATACTCCTATGTATATTAAAGAAAGATTTAAGGCACCCAGAGAGATATTTGCCAATCTAACTTTAAAGTGACTGGGCAAACACCAGGACTGTTTGGTTTCTGCTCCTCAGCTTCCACCCTAATTCCAGATTCTGGACCCAAATCAGCACTTGAAATCTGAAAGGAACCTTTGATGTCAAACTCTGCTTCTCTGCTGAGAGGATATGAAATACTGCAGCATGTCATGGCACGCTTCTCCACCGTAGGGTATGTCAGCCAACATTAAGGGCACCAGGAGCAAGGAAATCATTCTCCTCCCCTCCCCATACCCTTTTCAAATTACTAGATGGAGCAAATTCATACTCTGTGGAGACTCCTGTGAGGGAGTTGGACTAGAGCAAAGTCAGGCCGCAATTACAGAGCTAACAGTGTGTCTCATTTTTTTGATAGCTTTTTCTTTTTTTTGCACGGTAGGATACGATTCTAGCCACAGCCCTGTTTGCACCAGCCAGCCCCTAGGCAGTCATGAGCCTCAGAGTAGTAAAGATGCTGTCTCCTGACACCAGGAGCTGAAGGACTCCCTGCTCCATTCTTCCCTGTTGTATCTCTTGGCTGGAGACCATATTGCTCCTGATGGCTCAAAACCTCAGTGGGTCCCATTGCTGAGCAATAGCAAGTCCATGGTGGTGGCAGGGAGAGGAAAGGAGAGGAGAAGGACCTTTCTGAGGAAGAAGTGTGCTCTTCTTAAGGAGAACATCACAGAGCTGTCCTGGTTCCTGGCGAGTTTCACAGCAGCAGTAGAAAGCAAAGCTGCAGAGACTTGTTCCCCTGAAGCTTGGCTAGTTGCTGTGTGGCAGAGCTGAGGCGAAGAATTTGACATCTGCTCTCTCTCTGCCCTCCGTGGCCTGCCTGAATAAGGGAGATGCTGCAAACCCCACTCCAACATCAACTCGTTCTGGTCACCTCCTGTGCTTTCCTCCAGCTCCGTTTGATGCATTTAAGCAACAAAACCAATACTGTTACTACAACTACTACTACTACTAAGAAAAGTTAATAATAATGGGGAGAGTTAAGGGGAAAAAAAAGCATGTTCAGCCTAGTAAGAGGCTCAGGGTCATGATGCTCAGAACCTAACCCACCGCCTGAACTCAAGCTGCGGTCTCTGCAACTTGCAGGAAACAACAACCCACGAGGACACTTTTCCCCAGCACACCCTCCAGCTGTGTGTCCACATCAGCTCAGTGATGTAACTGACCTTTCCGCAGGCTCAGCTGCCCTCTCCAGCAAGGAAGCGAGGTGGCAAGATGGCTCGCTGAGGGGGCTGGGAGACAAGCTAAGGGACTAACAAGGAGCTGCCTTCACCTCCCTTTCCTGCTCCCTCAGAAGAACGGGGAATGGCAACCTACCGTGGTGGACCCTGGGCAGGAAAGCCCGGAGGTGCCCCACACTAGCGGCAGTGACTTGCCTTGGAGGTCTTGACTCCCTCGTGCCCCCTGTGCCACCTGGCCTCGCATGAGCATTTCTCAGGCACTTGTTAATCAACTTAGCGGAGCCCCTGAGGATGGAGAGACTTGCTCCTGAGGACACCCTCACCCCTCCCCATACCTGCAAGTACTCCCCGTGCCTCATCCCTGAACCCAGCACGGGATGTGCATCCACAGGGGAGGCACAGACACCAGAACATCTGCCTACCACCCAGTGGGGACCCTGTTCCTCCAGCACACAAAGCAGCTTAACTCAGTGGTGGAGCTTTGGTTTACATCCTTCTCCCCGTCTCCATTTTGGCAAAGTCCCATTTGTCCGCAAAAAAAATCTCATCGGTGGCAGCCAACAAAGCCACCCTGGGCTGGTGCCACCCCATGGCAGCCAGTGGCTCTCCCCTCCCTCTCTCCCTCTCCTGACTGGCTTTCCAAAGGGGCAACGGAGCCCAGAGACAGACTTTGCCTTCAGTCCCTGGTGGCATGGTGCACAGCAGGCAGTACAGGGAAGGAGGCTGTGATGCCAGAGGGAAGAAGTAGTAAGGCCACTAAGGCTCCCCCTCCAGTACCCACTGCCACCACCAGGCCCCACCATGGCCACTGACAGATCTAGCTGGAACTTTTAGAGAATCTGAGGACTCTCCTCTTCCCAGCCAGAGAGGCCGTGTGGTGGGGAGAACACTCCAACAGACATCCTGGAAAGAGACAACTCTCTTCACAATGGCAAGGGAAGAGGACAGGGCTGCTTTTCTCAGGAAGAGCAGCTTAGTCCTGCCATGTCTGTCTGCAGCCCTTGAGGAAGTAGGAGGGACAGAATAAGGAATTTGGGGAGTAATATGGTAGGGAAAGAGTCACTGACTTCTACTCAACTCTTCAGCTGGCTGGTACAGGCTTCCCTTAACTCCACAGTATGCAGCCAACTGCAATGGGCCTCCCTGGGCTGCTTCCTACCAGCTCCTCTGCCTGGGAGAGACCAGGACAGTGTAAAGTGGGAGATCAGATAGAGGGGCTGGAGAGAAATAATGGAAAGGAAAAGGAAAGGAGGGAAAGGAGTGGCCTTGCATTACAAAGGCAGAGTCCTAGATCTTAAATACATCATGTAAAATACAGCGTGGGAGGTTGGTTAAAACTCATTATCTTAAGCAAACTGGTAGCATTATTCAGTAGTTAGTAAACAGAACATTAAACCTTTGTCCAGCGTGTTTGGAGGGGTCAGGAAGGAAGAAAGGGAGGAAAAAAAAGAAGGAAGAAGAGGTGTGGATGTGTGTGTGAAGGGGAGCAGGAACTCAGCCACTCTTGTGACTCCCATCTCCAGTCCGCATTTTCCGAGCCAGGATGACCTCCTTGGAGACCTTCTTGCGATCGCTGGCCAGCCCCAGGAGGCACATGAGGTCAATGAAGGCTGTGGTTAAGTTGAAGCGCCAGCCAAACTCACTGGTGGAGTAGTCGTAGGGGAAAGTGTGGTGGTAGTTGTGGAAGCCTTCTCCTGCAAAACACAACCAAGGAGAAGATGTTGCAGAGCTCTAGGTGATGGCCCCTTTATCTTGGCCCAAAGGATCACATTCCTGAAACAGGCTCTGAATTGTGTCCAGTCTCCTCTCTGCTCTTAGCCCAGTTTCACCTCTCAACAATATACCCCATCTCCTTTGGGCATGGTCCAACATGCCTGGGCTGGCCCAAATGAGACAGTGACAGTCAGAGGACCTATGGTGCTTTAGAGGAAAACAAGCACGTGCCGAAGAACTGAGGAAGACCCTGGCTCACCAACTAAATCAAAACACCAGGAGAATCCAATAGCTTATGCTCTACTACCATAAAAACACCCTTCTAGTACTGGTTGAGCTACCAGCTAGACCTGCAGCAAGTCCCCAACAAGCCAAGCCAATCAATGCTCCTGCAACACTGGCAGTCCTAATACCAAATCCAAATGGCATTTCCAGATGGGAATAATGCAGACAGACTTCTGCTAAGTGATCTACCCCAGTCAGCCACCCTCTGCACCAGACACTGTCAATACTGGTATCAGTGCCCAGCGCTTCAATGATGTCACCTGGACTCCTGTTCTTGTGCTCTTGAGTCTCTGCAGTTCAAATCCCTCCCAACTAAAAATCCAGAAGCCGATCCTTCAGTGGTATAAATCAGTGCAGCTCCAGTGACATACAATGATGCAAACCAGCTGAGGATTTGGGCTTGGGAGAACAGTCAGTGCAAATGCTGATCCTACAGTGTAATGTCCTAGATCCCCAAAATTTTAAGCAGAACACATTACATGATCTGGCTTGTCTCATCCTCAAGTACCCCCAAAATCACCAGCTGCCCTGAGAACAAGTTCAAATGTACATCTGCTGGTTTTCAAGTTGACAAATCTAAGACAGATACGCAGAGACTGCTGCACATGTTTTTTTCAGTCTGGTGAATGGGGGCAGAGACCTTTGAGCAGGGTAAATAAAATACTGCTATTGAGATAAGGAGGTGCTAAGGGTAGCACAGTCCTTTCCAGCCTGGAGAGAGGCTGGTGGGAGCTGATAACCCTGTTGCCCTTATGTATTCACCCCCAGATGCAAAGGCTGAAGGTGCACGGGGGGAAATGGAGACACCTGGATTGATAGAAATTCCTGGAAGCAGCTGCAGCCCCAAGGTGCAGTCCCCACTCTACAGTCTACCCGCAGCAAGAGACATGGATGCTGGACTTACCTAGAGCACCCAGGCTGACCAGGGGGTTTTCCCGTGGGTTGATGTTCTGATCATACGGCCGGTTGCCAAACATGTGGGCAGCACTGTTCACTAGCCATGTGGCATTGAGCCCTATGGCATAGCGCAAGATGGTTGGAATGAAAAAGCTGATGATGATGGATTCATCCCAGAAGTACCAGGGCACTACGGTGGGCAGCGTGAAGCACAGCAACACCACAGAGGGCTTGTAGTACCTGGAAAGGAAGGGACCAGGAAGAAAGCACTCAGTGGGAGAGGAAGGACAAGAAGGGCTGGTTCAGTCCTCCCTTTGGAGGATTCATGTTCAGCTATACAGGGAAAATCAAGTGCAGAAATATCTCACCCCTGACCCCTGTATCTTTTGCTCTGGATGTGCAGAAGCCATGCCTGGACTCCCAAGCCAGGCAGGAGACTCAAACTAAAGTCCTGCTTTCCCTGTCTCAGTCTCACATGTGCCCAAAGCAATGACCCCATCACCATGAGTTCAGACACCAGCTGCTACTCTTGGCCTCATCTGCCTTCTCAGCTATGCTGGTGCCCATAAGGGCAATGCCAAGCTTGCAGAGTCCCACAGAAGGTCCTTTCTCTGTCTCAGTCCCAGTACTGCAACTCCTCCTTGCAGATGCCAATAAACCCCACCAACAAGTACAAGCAAGAGACACCGGCACCATCAAACAGATGAGAATGTGGAGTCTCTCACACTAGAGGGATGGGAGTAGAAGAAGCTGAAACACTCTGGTGACCCACAAGAAAAATCACAGGCACAAAAAGGATGGAAGCCATAAATCTTGCTTTGTTCATCTGGGACGGAACTAGGGACCTCACAAGTGAGGGTGGTTACTGTTTGGGTTCAGTCCCTGACCTGTGCAGCCCTGGTGACAGGCTCAGCTCCTCTGGGGATCAGTTCTAGTAGAGCCTCAGATAGCTGAGAGGCACCAGTGAATGAACACTGTCCTTCCCAGTTACTGCCTCTCTCATATCCCCATTTCAACTCCTCTTTTAACCCCTGTTTCTAGGAGAATGATGGGATTGGGGCAGAGGCATGGCCTGGAAGGCGTACCACATCTCCAAGGATAGCCCAGAGGCACCTGTGAGCAGGCTCTGGGCCAGTCAAAGCAGCAGCTGAGCTTTGGGCAGGCAGGCAGGCATAGAGGCGCTTTGTGGTGGGAAGTTCAGCTCGCCACTGGCTAGATGCCACAGGATAAGTGGCCAAGAAATGGGTGTGGGAGGGCTGGAGGTAGCACTAACTCCTAAATACTTCCTATAGGAGAGTCACAGCTCATTTTTCACAGTTCATCCCACAGCAAAGCCTTGGGCAGACCAAAGATTCACACTTCTCACACGATGCCCTCAATCCTCTCATGCTCCATCAAAGGCCCTCAGCCCATTTGCGGGGTGCCTGCTCCATCCCACGCGGCTCTGCATGGCACTGACCCCACCACTCACCTCCGCTGGAACATCACCACTTTATCAGCTTTTATGTCGCTCAGGTCCAGCTTCTGGCCCTTCTCTATGACATCTGGGTGCTTGCGCACCAGCAGCCAGCCGATGTGGGAGAAGAAGAAGCCCCGCATGGCATTGTGTGGGTCCGCGTCTGTCTCGGAGAACTTGTGATGGACGCGGTGGTCCCGGACCCACTCATAGATGTCATTCTGCAAGGCAGCGGGAGTAGAGACTTAGGGCCAGGGCTGGAGATGCTCCCTTCAAATTAAGAAAAGGGCCTAAAACCTAAATCCAATTGACCTGAGCTTGTATCAGTTATTGTATCTTTCATTAGGGTTTGGGGTTTTCGGCTTTTAAAACACAGGTTGGGTCTTCGTTACTCAACCACTTCAATTTTCTTTGAAATATGCTTGCTTTGGTGGTCTGCCTTTTCCCTTTTTCTTTAATTAGCTAACTTTAGGCTTTGATTGACACACCCTCTACAGCATCACAGGCTCTGATTGCTCAGCCTGTTCCCCCACCCCTGCAAGAGCCAGCCCTCATTGGCCAGGCGGTGCCTCCTCCCTCATGTGTTCAGCTCTTTTTGGTCACTTGCCCCCATCGCTCCACAGTGCCAGCTAGGATTGATCAACCTGCCCCTTTCCTTCCCCTTGACATTTTCCATGGGTAAACCTGCCTTGCTTTTCCTGGAATTGCCAAATCAAATCTGTTTAACTTGGGGGCAAGGTTTCTTTAACTTTCTTGGTTTTTTCACTGGAAAACAAACAGTCTTAAAATTAAGGCCCCTCTTTAGCAATAGAATAAACACACCATTTCAGTGACAGTTATCAAAACCACCTCCCTTCAGCCTGACGACCATTCTGTTTAAGCTGCAAAATCAATACAGTTTGGAAAATGTCAAAGCTTTCATCATTTGTATTAAGAAAGGATTATTTTGCCCGGTTCCAAAAATAGATTTTAATGAGCCTGTGCTCCTTCCTTTATACCAAGATTTCGCTGTATTTAAAGCCATTTATCACACCATCCTAGGAAACATGAAACAGAGATCCAAGCATGCCTCTAGCACCCGTATTACACAAGAGGCTCCTTAATCTCCTAAGTACATAGGATTTTTCCTCAAAACACTTTGAAGGTAGGGAAGTGGCATAATAAACCCTATTCCTTGCCTGGAAAGACAAAGTAACTTACCCACGCAGGCAGCCTGTAGCAAAGACACAACTCCTCAAGTCCCTTTCAAGTGCTGTAACCACTCCTCCTTCAACTGAGATAAAATGATTTACCCACAGGCCATGCAATAAGGCAATAATAGACATGGGCCAAGATTTAACTCTCCCTTATTGCCAAATACTGGGAACTGCTGCCTTCCTTCCAGCCAAATCCTGAGCACATCCAAGTATCAACAGCCCTCAGTGATGTTAGCCAGAGCTTGGTCACTCAGCACTCCCCAGAAGATGGCCCAGCAGCCTTTCCTATCTTGTAAGCAGAGAAACACAACCAGTACTCAGTCTGGAAACGTTTCACCTGTGACTCAAAGTCTCTTTCACATTCCAGACCCTACACAGCACCAGGTAACATGAGAAAGCCCAGCCTGAAAGCTGACAGACAGCTTGGCTTTGCACATCTGGGGAGGCTTTCCCCGTCTCTTGGAAATCCTTCTGCAGGAGGCAAAAATTTGGAAAGAGACCATGTACTGCAGCTGGAGTGTGGCACCACCTCATCCACCACATCCTGTGCACAAACACAAATCAGAGATCTCAAAGCTGAAAAGTCAATATCTTGACCCAAACTTTAAGACATTATCTTTTCTACAGATCTTAATTTGGGACCACCTCTAACTCTGAAAATCACGGCTTTCTGAAATCAGCAAGCAAAGTCTTGGGAAATGCCTCCTTCCTTGGGAGCTTCCAGCTACATGCTATAACCAGGAGAGCTTCTGCTGTGCTGCAGTGGCCTAGATCTTGCAGGAGGAGGAGATGACTAGGGTCAGAATTCCCAAATTCTCTGAAATCACAAGCCATAGGTCTCTAGGGCAGCCAACAAACATTTTCTGGAGGACCTCAGATAAAATAAACTATAATCTTCTCTGGCCTTCAAAGTTAGTGGTCTCGTCTTAGAGCTGCTGCCACGAACAGGAATGAGATAAATTGAAAATTAACCTTCTCTTGATCTCATTGAAAGTAACTATTAAAAAAGAATAAATCCATGGAGAATGGTACTGAATTTTCAGTCAAACTTTGGATTAGTTCCTATTGAAGCCGAAATATCCGTCTGTCTCTCATCTTTGTCTATTCCTATCCTGTACAACGATAGCTCAGCAAATTCTTTCCCCCTCTGCCCTATAACCCTGTGAAAGATGGTCTTTGTGCAGGACTAGCGAATACACAGCAACCCGTCCCGTTCCCTTGCTGAGTGCTGGACCAGTAGCTGTAATCAGTGGCTTGATCCTTCCTCTTCCTCATAAAAGACTCTGGTTTGGTAGTAGTACACAATGGAAAAGCCAATGGTGTTTTAGAAAATAGTTCGAGACTAAAAAAAAAAACACCACTCTCCCCACCCTGTTCTGATTACACACCAATGTGGCTACAAAGGGGAAAAAGAAAGATAATGTCTCTAAGATAATCTGGTCCACTTGGGCTTTATCCTTCCCCCATACCACAGCTGGAGAATTACTTAGGGCCACAGCACTGATACTTCTCTGTTCACCTTCTATCAGAAAGTGCTGTACCCTGCCACCCTTCTGAGAACTTCCTACACACAAGCAAGCATGTATGAGAACCCTTCAAGCAGAGTTGGAGGACAGAGTGCAGTTAGAGCTGCCTCACAGCAATAAACATGGGAGGACAGCAGGATTTTTCCATGTCATGCCAGTCTGGGGGTTCACTCTAACTTCTTTTAAAGGGCCATCTCTGCTACTTTCTATAGTCCCTGAGGATTTCCAATGTGCTTGTTTTGTGGACTGTGAAGTGCTCTTGTGAGTGGTTAGGCAATAACCCGAGGTGCTTATCAGCTGCCTGCAGTCACTTGTGCCACTCTAAACGGGCCAAACTCTTCTCTCCTTGAAACATCACTGATCTGGGATGACTCTCTGGAAAACAGTGGTGTGACTTTTAACAGGGTTATTCCTAAATATCACTCTTACAACCCAGAGAAGCATCCCCACTGCATGATTTCAATAAGTTCTTCATCTTTCTGCAGCAGCAAATTCCACAGCCTGGCTCCCTGGGTTGTGCAGATATCTCCCCCCTTATAAGTCATGCAGCAAGGAGGGTGAGGCAACACCAGGAGAGCACTTAGCATTTCCACACCTCTTTCAGAGGTCCTGGAGCAAGCATGGGGAGACCACACCTCAAGGGAAAGGTACATTCCTGCTCTGGAGAGCTTTCCTACCTCTCTATTCTTGGCCAACAGTCCTCTCCCCACCCATTTCATCTCTCAGTCATCCTCCGAGGGACAACGTGAAGATAATGAGATGGACTGTAACACTGCAGTGTTAGATGGAAAGGGCAGGTTGTTTCCTAACAAGCATAGTAGGACAGAGGAACCTCTCCATCAGCTTGTAGCCCATATCTGAGACAGGGATTCAGGGAAGCAGTTCCTCCTGAGGACCAATGGCACATTGAGAAGGTGCTTACCTGGAAGGCTATGGAGTTTGCAATAGTCAAGAAGATTCGCAGCGGCAGCGTGGCTTTGTAGGACCGATGGCTCCAGAGGCGGTGAGATCCAGCTGTTATCCCCAGAGCACTCACCATGAAACACAGAACGGCTGGAGGGGAGAAGAAAGTGTTGGAGCAGTTAGATCAAGTCAGCCTGCAGCGAAGTTTCAGACAGAGCAACACAAAGGCAGGCCTTACCTCAAAGCTGTATATGCAAGAGGGAAACCCATGGAGAACACAGATTAAGACAATAAAAATCAATGTGAGAGTGCCCAAACTACCATAGGCAAATCACTTCAACTCTTCATCTCTGGCAAGGGAGGAGGCTCCCCCTTACAAGATTCATTACACGGGCTGGTTCTTCATCTATCATGGCACAGGAATGTCAAAAATGTATAAAGCGACAGCTTCCACATAGCCCTGTGGCAACACTTCCACAGTCCACCAGGGAACAGCTTCCCCCTTTCCTCCCACCCTGAATAATCAAGAGTCTTGCTTTCCTATCCCACCACTCCTCACTAAATCTCTTTTGCATTCTTTTAATCTTGATATGGTAGATGATATTAGTGTTTGTCAGGGGTACAGCTCAAGCTCAGGGTTAAGCTTCTCTTCTGCTCCCTTTCTGAGCAGAAGCTGGCCAGGAAAAGATCTTCTAATCTACTAGCCCACTGGAGCCTGAGCTTCAGCTCCACCACTGACTTAAAATTTGCCCAGAGGCTCCTGTTCCCAGGGTTTTTTTGATCCACCACCTTCTGCTCACCTCCTGTACCATTTATGTAAGGAAAGCCCCAAGGCCAACAGCTCATTATAGGCTGTGCCCTCCGCAGAGGCAGATGTTGCTGGGCCCAGTTAAGGTTCAGGGGTGCTTCATGCATTCCCTCTCCACAGAGATCAGAAGGAATTCCTTGCTCTTCTGGCATCTAATGAAAAAAAAGCACATCCCTTTCCCTCTGGATCATGTGTTTATGTCTGCCCTGGTCTGTGTGTTCCTGCATGTCCTCCTGGTATGTCTGGAATTTAAGCTGGGTTCCAAAATCTGGTCCTAGAACTAAAATGGAGAAAAGATCCCAATAGGATCATAGCAACTTTACACTAAGAAGCTGAGGATAAGAAGAAAATTGGATCTGCAAATTAACTCTTTCTCTAGAAAAGAAGGGTGAGGAAGTTTCGCAAAAAGACAGAATATTCAAGTTAGTTCGCCCTGCAAGCTCAGACACCAAGAGAGAAGGCTGCACATCTGTGCATAGGTCAACTGATTGACCTTCAGTTTCCTTGGGGAAGGAATGCCTTCTTACCAATCCCCCCAAGGGAAACTCTTTCCTCCCTATAAATTTGCAGATTTCAGCCAATTGGCTCAGTCATGAAAACAGCTCCTTACTCTTACATGTATATCCACGGATGGGAATCGCTGGTATGCTTGACAATACCATTCAGTTCATCCAAATAGCTCTAATCAAGCTTATCTTGAACCCAGAAAATAGACACTCTGCCAGAAACTTTCCTGGAATTGGAGATCTGAGACATATGCAAGGCACTGTCCCCCTGTTCTTTCATTCACAATAATCCAGGCTTCATTTCCGATCATCTCCTACTCCCTCTTCCTTCTGTCACCTTCTTTTTGTTTTTCTACATTCCAAACCCAATCCCTTATCTGCTAAAAGGCAGTCTTGGCTGCAACTCGCATGAACTCTCCTCACTCCCATCCTGCTGTTTAAAAGCAACCTTCCCTGCCTGCTGATCTGACTGTGACTTCGCATCTTCACCTTTTCCCTTGGCTTCTCTGCCTGCTGCGGAATGCAGTGCAAGTCTCAGACCAGCGTACCTCTGCCGCATGGCTCCCAGGAGCTCTGTGGTCTCTTGGGAGAGCCAAGCAATCACTCGGTGTAGCTGATTTATAGGGCATGACGAGGGATGAAAACAATGCAAATGCAACGAGAGCCGGCCTTTGCATGAAACAATGGAGCTGGGCAAAGCTCACAAGGCTGGCCAAGCCTGGAAGGTGAGAAGGGAGGGATGCTGGAGCAGGGTATTTGGTTCGGGTTTCCCTTTGGCCTTACTGACAGGCAAATACTTATGCTGGATGCCTTGAAGGTCTCACCCAGCCCCATGATGCTGACTTCAAAGTTATGAACCAACTCATAACCAGTTTCCCCATTGATTTTAGATTTTAAGACTCATGTTAGATCAGTCACTATCCCCACAAATTCCTACAGAACAGCAAACCTTGAAAAAGCACCTAAGGTGACTGATTTGCAGAACCTCTCTGGCCTCTGACACTGTAGCAACAATGAAACCCACTTCTGGATGTTTCAGATACTTCCTACTCCTAGTAGAAGTGTGACTCACCACCATTCTCCCTTGAACGTAAGTAGCTATAGCCTGCAAAACGCACTTTGTAAAACCTCTGAGCAACTTTATACCTACGGTACACACCACCATGCTGAGGCAGGTTTCCAGGGGTGACAAGTAGTTTATGGCAGAGCTGAGAGCAGCATCCAGGAATGTAGTTAAACTCCAACCTATACAGACTCTATAAAATATTCTGGACAGAGAGTCTATGGTAAACAACAGCAGTTTGCAATGGGTGTGTGGGGCAACATGCTAGTGAAAGAGCCCAGCTCTCCACTGTGGGGCAAGCAGGCATGAGTTAATGGTGCACCGGAGATAGAAATGAACCATGCAAACTTTCATGATCTTCAATAGCCCTAGAAAGTAAATGTCAGGTTAGGTGAGTACAGGCCCTATTTATAGCCCTGAGTTCAGACCTCACTCTGGTGGGTCCTCACATACTGACGGGGAATTTTTTGGTAAAAGAGACCTCCAGGAAGATGACTCGGCTGAGGACTGTGGTATGTAAGCTTTGCAAGAAGGAAGCGTATTTATATCTCTTTTAACAGGCAATTCTTAAAATTTGCCTGTGGACATCCCCTTTGGAAAAAGATGACACCAGCAACAAAGACATATCAATGTGCACAAGGAATCACAAGACAGATGTGGTGGGGACACTGACAGACCCAGAAGACAGACAATCCAGTACTTACTTTCAAGTAGCCTTGCCTGAAAGCTTCTGTTAAAAATTTGGAAGACTAACAACTACCTTCAGGCACCCTGGCATAGAACAGTTACAGCCTTCGTCCAAAGCCCATGAACCTCAGCAGCTTGTGTTGGCTTCTGTCGGAGCTGTGGCTCAGGTCACTACAACTCTCTAATTATACTCCCGTACTGCCTTGCTTCTTCCCCATATACAGCGGCTGTAGTTTGAGAAGCAGACACTTTCTGTGGTAAAGGAGATGATTCTCAGCCTACACATACATAGCATCCAGCCCCACAAAAACCCAAACCGTACTTTGGAACTATTAGCTCCATCAGCCATGTCTAAGAGTTGCTCTACGGTGACAGGATGTGGACAGTAAGATTGAAAAGCCTGGTGGAAAACAGAACAGCATCCTAGTGATTCAGAGGGCTCATCCCCACAAACAGGTACAGTGATGACCATTGCATAGCCAGTCAATCAGCATCTCACAATGAAGAAAAGCTCCTCCAAGATCATCTACCAGGAATGAAATTAGAAAGGCAGTAGATAAGGTGAAATAAAATAGCACAGATTTTCACAGCTGCCCTGTGATGCTGCCCCAAACTGAAGGACTTAGGCAGTCCATCAGCTGAGGTTTCAAGTCATCTTCCATATCATGCTTTGAAGTATTCAAGATTCAAAAGATTGCCAACTCACAAGTGATGTTCCCAATGACCCATTCAACTGGTGTATAAAGAACTACGACCACTGGCAGTAATACGCACTTAGTGCTCCAAAACTTAAACCTAAACCAATTCGGATTCAGTCATGTCTATATGCCTCACCACTCTTTACCTCTTCAAGGCCCAGATTCAGACCTCAGGTTATGAAGGGAAGCCAGGAATGTGCTAAAGATGTTGTCACCTGCAGTCAACACCAAGGATGTTTACAGGAGGAGGTGTCCCTGCTCTAGCAAGTGTCTTTGGGCTTCTGCTCACTGCAGAGGAAAACTACAGCTCTGGACTGTTCCCTCCTTGCCTGCCAGTCCTGCTAGCCAGGTGGGTTGTGCTACTCTCAGGAGAAAGATACCAAGAGCAAGGAAATGTGTGGGCTGCATAAGGGGAACAGTGTTTAAGAGGAGCAATAGGACCTATCGTTGCTAAAACCTAAGCTTCCTATCTGGCAAAATCACAACTTCCCCTCCACGCTCAGACAGAGAAACATGCCACCTGCTAGTTAAGCCTGGAGAGGACACCAAGTAGAAATGTGTTGCCAGAAGTAGTCTTGATGGGAAAGTAACAAAAAATTCTTTAAATGTTTTTCTGGACAGATCCCTTAGAGGTAGTACTGGATGAGATTTTCAGGCTGTCAGAGTTACCTAAATTAACCAGCAAGATACTCCTTGATCCAAAGATGATGCAGCAGTAACAAAAAATGGTATCAAGTCATGTTTTTGCCACCACTGGCCTTGTGGGGAGCTGAGGTGTTGTTAGAGCACTACATTGAGAGGAACTGACCCTGGTTTGTAGACATTGTTGTCCAGGTCAACAGCGATGAATACAAATATCATCAGTCTGCTGCACCTGAGGGCCAGGAAGACAACCTGCAAATCATGTTTCCAGGGAGGCTCAGAGTAGTTAGGGAAAAAAACTGACAATCACCGCTGCATCCTGCCCTTCCAGACTCATTCTCTATGCTGTTTGGCAAATGCTGTGAAAACTGCCTTGTGATCTCTGAAAAGACTGTGCAAGACTGTCAAGTGCAGTGGAGAAGACAGTAAATAAAAAAGGAGCTGGCTAGAAAGATCATAGTGCTGGAAGGGCTCGGAATGCTCTTGTTATAGTGAGCTCTCACCTGACCAACAACGCCAGCTTGTTCTGGGAAGCTCTGTACCAGAAAGAGATCAGGGGATACAATGCACACAGCAACACAGAACAGCAAACAATGATGAAGGCAGGGCTGGAGAGCTTGGGAGACAAAGAGGAATTAGCACACAGAGAAATGGAAACAAAAGAGGACACAGTCACCAATATAACTGGTTTCAGAGGGCTGGGAATATCAAGGAGATGGTGGCCTGGATGAAGAGGATATAAGCAGGGGATTGCTCCTTACAATAAAATATAGAAGGTAGATCAGCTACCAGGCACCACAGCTGCCCGTAGCATCACAGCAGGGAACATCTAGGGGCATGATAATTTTAAATTATATGTCTACAGCCTAAGGAAGGAATCATCTGAAAAGCAAACAAAGAAAACAAGCAAAAACCCCAGCAGCTCTAGAACTACCACTAGGAGAGCTGCTCTGCCATGAGCCCATGGGGTATTGCTGGGAGCAACGTTAAGTCTCTGCTGCTCTGTCCTTGTGTGTAAGATGGGAACCGTAGTCCTCTCCTTCCAATCAGGGGGTGCTGTGGAAATAACAGCAACTGACTGAGATGACAGCCCCAGATGCCTTGTATGTGCTAAAGAAAGATATGAATTGAGAAAAGGGCAATGCAAGAAGGCTCAAGGAGGAGGATGGACTGTAAGGGAAAGCTCTGACTTGGCTACAGGGTGCAGGGAAGGGTGGTCATGTCTCAGAACAAGTGCCAGGGACATAGGACAGGGAGCTCTGTGGAGCTGCTCCAGCTTTGGTAAGGCAGGATGGATCTTCAGCAAGTCCAGAACAATGCAGTTCCTCTGAACTCCATGTCCTCTCCCATCCCCACAGCATGTCACTTCAGAAGTTGCCAAGGAATCTTGCAGTGCCTCATAGTGGCAGGAGAGCAACTGGCACTTCACATCAGAGGACTGATGGAGAAGAGCAGAGGAGACTGGTATCAGCTAAAAAGCAAGACATGGGATGCCATACAGACATCCTGAACAGGTATGCCATTGCAAAGATACTGTCCCAGAGACCATTTTGGGGTAGAGTGGGGCTCAGCAGAATGCAAAGCAGCATTAACCTTCTGGATCAAGATGCTCAAGCCCACTTAAGTATCTCAGGGGAGCTCAAAGGAGAGGGGTTGGATGGGTTTGGACACCATGTGTTTCAGCAGCTTGAAATAAAGCCAGCAAGTCCAATTTACCCTCTTCCTCCTCCATGCCTAAATGCCCTGAGAATATATGGCTGGGGTTGGAGGACCCGGGCTGTCAACTCAGAGAGTGAGAGAAACCAGCAGCTCCTGTCTAGCCTCCAGCTGAGAGCCTGGGAATGGGATACACAGAGCAGGACTGAGAGCTCTGAAACACTTCTCCAAGGGCATGCTGAGGCTGCATGTTCTGCCCAGCCCTGCCACCCCTGGGAAAAGTGCAGCCTGTCAGGTTTTCACAAGGGAAAGGCCCAGCAAAGTCTTCTTTCATAATGTCCCCTCGGAAGGCTATGCTGGCTGCACAGGGAACACTTCGGTCTCTCTGCTTTTGCAAATGCTGTAGCCAGCCTCTGACTGAGTCCTGTGGCCTCCAGTGATGCTCATCCCCCAGGCCTCTGCCTGTGAGAGGCTGAGATGCTCCAGAAGGAAAAGAGTCAGTCTGGCTGTCCAGGAAGCCATCTCTTTCCTGGTCCAGCTATGATGCTTGTTGCTTACAGCCATCAGGAGGACAGCTCTGAGAGAGTGACAGACCAGGTGGATCCAGGGTCTGTTCACAACTGGACCGGCCAGGACACTGCTTCCAGATGAGCCCTTTGCAGGAGTACTCCTGAAACTAAAAGCCACACCAGCAGGTCTCAAATTAAGACTGTTGCTTTTAACTTCAGGAGGCTCTGTTTCACAGGAAGGCAGGGGCTGGATGCAATCTCTCGACCTTCCCACTGGGAGTCATTTGGCTTCTTGACTCCTCCACGGGTCCACACAAAAGCTCGCGGAAAGCAAGGCTCCCCTGCAGCTTGGGCTATGGGCCCAGCTGCCTTTCAAGCAGTCAAAGAAAAACTTTGGTTCCTACCCAGGATAAGAGCTCTGAGAAAGGGGAGCTTCTCCTAGCTACCTTCTGCTGGGCTGTGCTTTCCGATGGAATTTGCTGCCTGGAGAGCTGATTATTTATTTTTTGAAAGTTGTCAGGCTTAGTTCCGGGATAATGGGGGCTAATCTGTGCTTCTATAAGAATGATAACAAACCTGAGCTTCAGACTTAACTCTTGACTTTTACCTTCAGCACATCTGTATCTTGTCTCTTTCACCTCATACACATGTGGAGGCTTTGGAGGATTTACCCTCCCTTGGCAAGGACAGGAATGGTTCTTGTATTTGGGCAGCAGCCTCATACCAAATAATGCCCTGTACCTTGCCTCCCCAGCCACCCCTTCAAGTGCTCTTGCTAGCAACTTTCTTCCTAACTTTCCAGGATTGGCACAGTACTCTATCAAACATTTTCTGTGCTGCACCTCGAAAGTGGCTGCACCTTCAAATGTGGGCTACTTCCAAGCCTAATGCCTGTGAGTCGTTTGTTCTTTAAGCAGCCAAGCAGTTCTCTGCCATATCCTTTCCTCTCATGCATGACCTTGTGAGAGACACTAGCAAGCCCTCCTACAGCTTGTTGCACAGCTGGCTGAGTAGCTTCTTCTAACAGAAGACCTCCACTTCCTTCTTCCTCCTCCCTGAGTTTGTAGGCCTGGAGGAAAAAAAATACCACCCAACAGACTTGGGGTTGCAAATGCCAAGAAACAAATGGAGGAACATGCTTACCCCATGCCAATGTCTGGATCTTTGCAGAAGGTATCAGCATCAACCCGACTATGGCCCCTAGATGCAGCAGACTCATGAGGATGATATTCCTCCAGACGTAACGAAGCGGGGGCTTAGGGCCCTCTTTCTCCTGATAGGTCTCATCAAAGATATCATCTATCATGCCCCGGTCTCCTACCACGTCCTCATGACTGAGTAAGTCCTTCTTCATAATGGCATCCCCATTCCTGGTCATCCGGGAGGTGATGGTGCCAACAGTCATGGTGCTGGAAGTAGAGGAAAACTCCTTGGAGAGATGGCAATGGACATGTTCAAGAAAGGAAAAACAAAACAAGAAGTGGTGGTTAACAATGCAGGGAATAGAAATACTAGCAGCTCAGCTGACAGTACCAAGACTTGCAGCCTGCAGTTTCCCTGGCAGGCTCCATTCTTCCAGCTGAATCTTTGGCACCAAGAAGAGCCTTCTCTGGCCCCATGGAGTCATGGCCTGAGAGAGAGGGGGCCTGATCTTTCTGGGGAGAGGAGGTGAATGGTGGACATGGTATAGAAAGTAAAAGACTTGAAAGACAGTCTTGTTTTTTCCACCAGTGGCTTTGGTGAGATCACTTGCAGGCTGCAAGGATTTTAATTTTCCCTCAGTTTTATTAGTGGGCGTTTTTAGGCGAGTTTGTGGTCTGGGCTTGTACACAAGCAGACAACAATGAAGGAAATCTTGTGAATGAACAAAGAATCGGGAGAGAAATATGTTCTCAAACACAGTTTTAGTATGTATCATTGGGCTGCTCCTGATATCCTGCCTTTTTGTGTCACTCTAACAGGGATCACTGGGGGAATGTCAGGAAGATTCACAGGGGGATTCCTCTGAGATGCCTCCTTTTGTGTCCCTGCCTCACCTTCCAGGCTGGGATGTGGCAAGACCAATATGCTTGGAGATCAGTGAAGGGAAGCAGCTGAGCAATGTGCTTCCAGTTAGACCTATGGCTCCTATCCTATGCCTGCTGCTAAGCCTCTTATCCCTCTCCCGCTTTCCACCCACAGGCAAACTGAGGCATGGGAAAACAATCCTCTGAGCCAAGGCCACCAGCATGCAGAGAGGAAGTTTTAAGCAGCAAGTTGGCTCAGCCTGGCTCCCGGCTCCCTCCTGTAACTGTGACACAACATTCCCTCTGTACACGCTTGTTTGCCCTGGCCGAGTGACAGCCTGCCCAATCAGGCATGCGTGACGAAAGGAGCAGGCAGGACTGACCCTAATGAGACAGGTCACTGAACCCTGAATCACCAATTTCCATCTCCATCATGACAGCCACGTGCTTGGTGGTGCTCACAGCCCTTTGTCAGGCCGGAGTCCAAGCATCAAACGGGGCTCGGCCCTAGGGGCGTCAAGCACGTGGGATGTGAGCAGTGGGAGGTCGTGCTGCCCCTATCACCTCACCTCCCGGGACCCTGCCCAAAGGTCCCTCTCCTGCCCACACCACTGGCTGCACGTGTGAAGAGGCAGTAAAAGTCAGTCAACAAGAATGAGAGAGCTGGGACCATGGGATGAGTGTGGCGAAGCCAGGAAAGCTTCTTTTCCTGACAGAAATCTCTCCTGAATTAATAGCAGACTCCTACCCAGGCACATGAGATTCATAAAAGACCACCATCCTGCCATGGCCTAGTTTCCTGAGGGAGGCATTAAAATCAGGCCAGGCAGCTTACGTGGCCACCCCAACTCCTCCCTTTCCCAAGGGTAGAAACTAGAGGGTTACAGGCATACCTTCCTATGGGGAGGAGCTGGCAAAGCTGACAGATTCCCCACATTTGGTAAACAAAATGATCTCTACAGAAGGAGTCCTCTTAGTTTTTCCTCCTGGAATCAAAGATTAGAAAGGAAAAAACCTGGACATGAAGTATCCTGCTGCTTTCTCTGAACATAGGCAGCTGCTGAGCTCAGGACTGTCTCCCTCTGCATCCTGGCTACAGGCTGTCTCTGCCTGCTTTCCTAATTAACGTTTTGAGGGTATGATACTCTGAGCTGCTGGAGAATTTAGAGACAATCTCCAAAGAGTTCTATGAGATGTCTTCTAACTCAGAGATTAGGCAAGGAAAAGTCCTGCCCATTCCAAAGGGTCAGATATTCTCATTTGGCATTCTGGCAGGAAGCACAATTTTCTTCCTTGGCTAGAAGATAATCTACCAAAAAGACCTAAGACTTGTCCACGCAGGAAGAATTCCCAACAGAGATCTAGTGGTATAATTAGATGGGTAATGCTCCCCATATGGACATGCTGCTTCCAGAGTAAGAATGCGGGGTTGGAGTTGCGTTTTTCTCCTCAGCAATAGCTTATGTCACCCTGAAAGTTACACAGGGGCAGAGGAGAAGGAGAGTGAGCACAAAGAAAACAGCCAAGAGGAAAAAACCTCTTCCAGAGTCATAGTAGCCACGTAAGGAATTTTACCAGCATACCTATACTGCTAGAATTACATTGATATAATCAAATTGGTCATTTCTTGCATGTAAACTAACCTTAAATCAAAAGGGCTATAAAGCTGCTGTGAAACATAGCTCCACTGTTACAGACTGGGTGGGGAGAGCACGGTGGGGAAGAGGGAGGGAGAATAGGCAGCTATTTAGCTGGAGACCAGGGAAATGAGGAGGAAAGCAAGAGGATTTTTCCCCCCTTATGGCTATAGCGGCTCCTGCGGTTCCTACTGAGAAAAATAGGATGAGGACTGATCTGGGGAGTAGAGCTGAGAGAGGGAGTAAGCCAGCTAAAACATTTTCATGTGCTCTCCCTCATTTTTGAATGACTTTGCAGCTCTCATCTGCAGAACAGATGTGTTCCCCCATCTCCAACCCCTCCCCACACCCTACCAGCATTGAACACGCCATAGGTGATCCTGGCACCCTGCCAGCTTATACAACCAACTGCAGCTCAAAGGCTCTTGCGCTGAGTTCAGCCTAGGGGCCCCAGGGCACTGAATCTCAAGTCCGGTATATTTTAATATGCCCCACATCACCCAGGGACAGGTTCTTTCCAGCCTCCAGTATATCACAGAATCATAGAATAATTAAGGTTGGAAAAGACCTCTAGGATCATCAAGTCCAACCTACTACTCAATGGCTCCATGATCACTAGACCATGCCCTGAGGTGCCATATGCCCCAAAATACATGCCAAGACCATCAAACATGGTCTGAGCACACTGCCGTTGGCCTCCGTTTCAGGTGCGGAGAAGAGTAAAGGTATTTACATCACAGTATCCCTGGAAGGTCACAGCACCTGCACAAAAGGACCAGGAGAGACCCCGTGTGCCGGCGACAGGCAAGAGAGCAGGGCTGTGATTTACCTCCACAGCAGAGGCAGAAGGGGGAAGGATGAGAAGGCGACAGCCAGAATTCCAGAACCAGCCCGTCTCCCCTCAGGCAAAGAGCGGCTGCCAGGAGAAGCAAAAAATAAAAAAGAAAATCTCTAAAGATCCAATAGCTCTACATATCTTCCCGGTGCTGGATTGTTTTTCAGATCACCTTATGCCAAAAATGGGCAGTATCTCCATTGTATGTTTGCTTGGCTCGGGCAATGCAGACAGAGTCATTCATTTCATCAGGGCAGCTGGCCGCTTTCACCTTGCGTCTGTCCTAGAGATGCTCCTTGCTGCAGAATTTGCTTTAAAAATGCTGCAATTCACAGCCCTTCCTTATTAAAAAAAAAAGTAAAAAATTAAGAAAAAAAAAATTTAAAAATCACAGTTTGAACACTAGCAAAACGCCCACGACCTCTTAGCACAAAGGACCTTCTTGATCAGCGCTTACCAGCAAGCTTAGCTGGATGTTTTTAAGATAAACCTGTGTCTTGTGCTCAGTCTATCCGAGGGCACGGACTCCGCGGAGAGATGACCCCAGCGGCAGAGATCCCTGCTTCGTTCATGGTCTCCCCGTGAGGCTTGAGGGATGTCTTAAATTAGCACCGAAAAGATTTCGCCTGAAGACCGAGAAGTGGCACGAAGAGAACACACGCACACACATCTGTGTTCATACGTGTGTGTGTGTGTGTGTGTGTCTGCGCGCACGGACACGCGGGGATGACCAGACCTTTCCCACCAAGACAGCAGCAACGCGGCACTGCCAGAGCCGCGGGGATGAAGAAGGAAAACGGCGAAGGGAAGACAAAGCATCCGCACGCCGGGCCTGCCGGCAGCCCCCCGCTTACCTCCTCCTGCAGCAAGTGCGCAGGCATGGGGAGGCCCTGTCTCTGCTCCTCGGCGGCGGTACGCGGGCGCGCAGGTCCCCGGCGGTGGCGGCGACGGGAGGAAGCTGGCTCTTGTCGGCCCCTCTCTCGGTGAGCTGTGCGGCTCGGGGAGGCGGGCGCGGAGGTATTTAAGCGGGGCTGCTTTCTTGGCGGCTGACGGGGCCGGGCTCTGTGCGCCCCAGCCTCCCGGTGACCTCCCGCCCGCGGTTAAGATGAGCAGGGTCAACGCGGCGAGCGGCGAGTCGC
>VWZK01019103.1:0-70113 GCA_013396935.1 Baryphthengus martii | reverse complement strand
CTGCGCGCACGGCTCCGCGCACGGCTCGGGCAGCGCGGGGTTTGCTGGCAAGCGGCCCTTCGCCAAGCACCTCCCGCCGCCGCAGGGGCTGCCTCGCATGAAACAGGGGCGTCAAGGAGCCCGATGGAGCCCCCCCGCCGCTTCCCCAGCGCCCAGCTGCCTGTGGAGGGCTTCTGCGTAAAACGTCTGCTCTGTATACATATGATATACGATATGATATGATATGATATGATATGATATGATATGATATGATATGATATGATATGATATGGGGGATTGTCAGTATGGGGAGGGTGATATATATATGTATTTATAAATCACACGTCTCCGCAAAGAAAAGCGCACCCACAACCGTATAGCCAGAGAAGCGTGTGTATCCGTACAGATGTTTATCTCGATAGGCAAACCCAGTCTGGAATATGTTGGCTGTAGCGTTTTAAAATTAATCCAGGCCATTTCCCACCAGAAAACAGTCCCTTTTAGCAGAGGGCGGAAGGAAAAAGGAGCAGCTCAGTTTGCTATCAGCTATTTTCCATGATGAATTCCTCACTAGCCAGTAATGCTAGCAATAGGAAAATCCGAGCTCTATCCCAGGGAAATCTTCACCATTAAAAGTGAAAAAAAAGAGGGCCTTTACAAATAAAACCTTGCGGGTGGCAGAGCTTGGAGGCAGCTCTCTTAACCCCACGCTGTGGTCACTGTGGCAGACACCCTCAGCTGCTTAGCAGCAAGGCTTGGGGTGCCCTAGTGCCATCACCTCAGCTAGGACCTGTTTCGGCTCCTTCCCCCAGTCATGGTGTGTCCCATGTGTTCAATCTCTGCCCCCTACTAACACATGAGTCATTCTGGGAGTGGAAGAGGGACATCAAAAGCCATTTTGAAGTGTGTCCATATGCCCTCACACATACCTTGTCCGGACAGCTATCTTGCAGCATTGGAGCCAGCCACATGGGTTGTAGACACAGCCAAGATCTTGCAGAGTCTGTTCCTGTGCTGGTCCTGCTCAGACATCGTGGGACTGATTCAGTAGCAGCTGTCAAAAGTGAGCTGCATTGTAATCACTGGGAGGGAAAAGTGACAATGAAAAATAACAGTAGCCTAGTTGTTCTCTGGATTTAAAGGGGGGTGAAATGCATCTCTCCTTTTTCATTTTACAGTGATGGATGAAAAGGATGGAAAGGAGACTATGTTTTAATTTCACATTAGGAACTCTAGTCTTTCTTAGTCACAGTATTAAAACAGCTCACGTCAGAAGATGTTCCTAGATGGCGAAAACTGACATGAGTCAGAGAGAGACTTTTAACCATCCCTTCTAAGACTGTTAAATGTTTGGTCAACACCACTGTGGGTTATTGAACACTGGGGAGAAATGATGTTTTGATTAAATATTCTACCTACTTTCTATGTGAGTACTGTAAGAATTATAAACTGCTAAAAACTACCCTAAGGAAATTATACTCCTGCCATTTCCAAAAGAAAAACAGAAAGGAAATAAATTTAAAAAAAAAAAAAAAGGTAATCTGCATCTCATGCCACACAAGGAAAATAATCTTAGTGCCATGAACCAAGGGGAGAACTGAAAATGCGTGACAATGAGCCTTTTGGGGATTCAAGGTCTGCTATTTTGCAGATACTCAGATCCGCCAGAGCCCTTTTCTTTCACAGTGTTTTCTTTCCTCACTCACACACAGAGCACAGCTAAGAGGGAACTTAGAGGACAGCTAGACTTTGTCATCTTCTAAAATTAACACCATGTCTGGCAACTCCTGCACAACAGGGGTAAGTTTTCTCAGCATTCCTCTGCCAAGTTATCCTGAGAGGTGAACATTACATTTTTTCTTGTACAGAGGGAGAGACAGATCTTGACCATTGTTGGGCCCTTGCTCACCTTGCAGGTTTCAAGTCTTACATGCTAACAACAGCCCTGAGGAACGCCCTTCACAGCATAGTCAGCTTCTCCAGCTGGCATTTTTATCACTTTAAAAATAGGTTAATGCTCCTGAATTTGTCCACAAGGTTCAAGCATTGACATCTTGGTGAAGTGAGCAGTGTAGTTTGCTTTCACAGTGTTTATACTGCAGCAGCTCCAGCCTTGCTTGTCAAAAGGCGTCTTGACCACTTGTGCGCTGGAGACTTGGTCGCACTGTGCCAGCCAGGTTGGAGAGCTGCTGGCCTGGGCAGTGGCCAGCACCCTGCACACCCCTGGGCCCCAACACTGGACTCTGCATATCTGAGTCTCTGCTGCAGACTCCTACCTCAGCATTGCTGCTTAAGGCTTGAGACAAAAGGAGGGATCACTGGGCAGCCCGGGTGGGAAACCAGAGATGTCTAGTATAAACACAGCAATACAACTTGAACTGGGCTTTTCCTGCTCTCGTTTGTATTCTTCCGGGCAGGCTAGTCCCTCCTTGCTGGGAGAGCTGCCCTGCTGAACCTTCAGCAGAAATACGTGGTTGGTGGAGTTCACCAACACTATTTAGCAAAGATTCAACTTAAGCTGTTATCCTCAGGAAACTGATTCAATTCTTCTGCATCTGGTGACTGCTGCCTGAAGTTGTGGTCTTTCATAGATGAGCTGATGCAATGCCAGGGCCATGGCACAGGGCAGTGCTGAGCAGAGCCATGCCATGGGCAGCATAGGCCATGAACTTCAGCACGGGGTTTCTTTAGAAATGCATGGTCTAATGTAAAATTGTTTCCACCTTCCTGAGAAGTCCTTCCCACAGATTCATGACCCAGCCAAGGGACTGTACTAGTGGAAAGGTCTTACAGAGTATTTTTTTGTCAGAGGATCTTGAAGTTTTTTATCAAGGTTGGGTAAAAGAGAGGCACAGACCAGTAGTCAGGTTTATCGCAAGACACAATCTGTGAGCAGAGCCCATAGAAGAAAGAATGATTGCATCTCCCTCTCCTGGGATACAGGAACTAGCCTGGGTTTGCTACTACAGTGCCAGGATGCAGAAAAGAAGCATCAAGGCTAAAGTAAGGACATTTCACCAAAACTTTTTCCTTCATACTCTCCCCTCAAGAAAAAAAAAAAAGTAAAAAAAAAAAGTATTGCTTTTCCATTTAGCAGTAAGTTTTGCAAGGAGATTTCGTCTGGTGTTGACATTCTGGAAATTTTAATGAATCTCCTCAGTTACCCCCTCCAAAAATGTTGAAAAAGCCACACACACAAAAAAGCTTGCTGCAATGTTTGTTTCGTATTGTTTGTTTATCTTCTTTAATAGCATTCTGTCTCCCTTTTTTTCTTTTTGTTCTGTTTCACAACTGAAAATTGAAAAAAGGAGACTCACATAAAGAGGGAATAAGCTGAAAACTGGGGAAAGAGCTGACCACTACCCTTTTCCCCCGCCAAAAATAAAGGTTTGCAAACAATTCTGCTGGGATTATTTTCTGCATCTCTTGTATGCTTTTTCTTGAGAAGTACGAAGCAATTCCAACTTTAGAGCTTTGTCTAGGTATAGGAGTATCATGCCATGGACCTTTCATCCAAGCAGAAGTTCAGGTGTGGTTTTCTGTCATTTCACCAATCCTCCTTTCTTTCCCCTCTTTCCCAGGAGAAAGAATCTGCCCTTCAAAGGCATCAAGCCCTCGATGCAGAGCAGATGAAGATCAGTGTGGCTCGCCACTGCTGCCACCAGTTTCAGAGGTAAATGGTCTCCCTGGTTTTGACAGGGTTGACTTCTGGGCCGAGTTAAGTATTGTAGAGAAATGAGGTGGTGCCCCATGGCCACAGAATAAGATGGAACAAGACTTGCTTCAAACTACAGGAGTTCAGACTTAATGTCTGCTTGAAAAATAAGGTAATGGCAGCTGCAGGTCTTTAGGGATTGTCAGTCACAGGAGTTCAGATGCCAGCGCATCAAATACCAGCTTGTGGGGTTACCACCTTTATTTAATGTTGCTTTCTCCCCCGTGCTTTCTTTTGGAATCTGGTGGCCCTGTGTTTTATTTTCACACACAATTCCTCAGCCAGGAAAGGTAACAAATAGCTTTCCTTTTTGAAATGGAGAGGTAAGATTCTTGTTATTCATCTGGCTCCAGAAACTGCCACTTGAGGAGTCTGATATCATGGCATTTACCACAAGTGAGATTTATGTTTATAAGAACTGGTGTCATCTTGTTTGTTTGCTTTCTACCATGTTTCCCTCCCTCCCCCCTTAAAACATCATCTGTTGATCCATAATTTCAGTGGATGCCACAAACTTGTGCATTTCCTCTGCTCCATCCTCACTCTTAAAACATGTATGGGCTCTCCAGTTAACAGCTGCTGTGGGGAGCTCCCAGCAGTGGCCAAAACCTCATCTGCTTTCCCACAACTGCACAGTGAAGGGCCAAGGCTGAAAGAAGCTGGTGCTCACTTTGCCATCCCATTGCTGCTCAGTGGGGAATGTGGGGTTAGAGGGAGGCGATAAGGCAGCAGAAATCACTGGTGTCTCATTGCCAGGGTCAGAAGGAAAAGCAGGTGTAACTGGGGTGACGGACCATGCCTCCAGGCTGTATGCAGGATGGCTAAATTCCCTGCGATTGGTGCAGTAATCTTATCAGCACCTAGAGTTAGGCTGATAGCAGGCTGATGACTGGGATAGGGTGCTTATCTCTACACTTTGCCCCATCCCTTGATGCCTGACTTGATGCCAGACTCCCTGCCCATCCTCCTCCCTGCCTGTTGCCCCAAACAGGCTTTGCTCCCAGTCCTTGGGCTGCCAGCAGCAAGAATGCAGCCGGTATTGTCTAAACAGGACCATACAATGGGCAGCATTGTTGACACTGGATTTTTGCCCTCATTAAAGATGACCTCACAGCCCACCCCTTGGCCACTTCAGCCAGCCCCTCGGGACTGTGAGGCTGTATTTTGAACTCGGGTAAATAAATTGGGAGAGGAGGGGGAGAAAGGGATTGGGGAGCAAAGGAACACAGTGATCTTTGTGTTGCCACCCTCTCTTCAGCACTGGTGCTCTCTGGTGTCTTTCTACCCACATCAGACATGGCAGGCCAGGTGCCAAGGAGCCGGCATGCTGAGCACCCTTCCCCACCCCTCTCAGCCTGCGTTCACTGGGCAGCGACACTCTCTGTGGTTCTGCAGCCCCTTTTATTCAGGATGCAGTTTGCTCCCGTCATGTCAGCTGTCCTTTCTCCTCCTCCAGGCCTTCTGTGCCTCCCTTCCCACACCTGCAGCCCACACCTCCTGCTCCTTTTCTTCAGGTTGAGACCATCCTCTCAAGCATCCCCAGTTGTCAGCACGGTGGAAATGCCAAGCAAAGACTTGGGGAAATGCCACCTCCTAGTGGCAGACCTTCTGACCCAGCTTAAGTGGCACGGGCAGTGCCTCACTGTCTCCTGCAGCACGGTGTCAGCCAGGTTTAGATGCAGCTAACACATCTAAGATGCCAGATGCATTTAAGGATAAATCTCCATCTGTGTGGTGAGAGAGATGCTGCTGCGGGGCTGTTAGTGTGAGCCCTGGGGACAGATTGCCACACAGTCAGCACAAGAGCAAATTGCAGCACCAGGAAAGGATGAGGGCACATCCAAGGTCAGTTTGCTGCTGCTCCTGTCAGGCAGAGCACGGTGTCCCTTGCCTCTGTGCATGCTTTTTGTGTGTGCTCTGCATCATTTCTCTCTATCCAGTCTCCTTGCTGCAATAGCAGCCTGGGCATTTGAGGGCAAGCAAAGAGAACAAAATTGGCTTCTCAAAGATAAAAAGAACCTGGGGTGTACAGATCAGGGAGACATCTCCCTTCTGAGCTGCTGGCTGAATCCCGGATACTTCTCCTTCCAGACAGGTTTCTGATAGACTCCTGGTAGGGAAGCAGAGTATCCTGGCAGGGAGAAACTGATGGGGCTGCCCTGAGAATGCATACGTGCTGTGGGTATGAGAAGCAAGAAGGACAAAGGGGAAATTTACTTGACCCTCAATCCCCGTGTTCCCTACTCTCGGTTTAGCAGTGGCACACAAAGGAAAATCTCAAAGAGAGGGTGTGCCTCTCCCTGTCTGCTATCCCTAACTTTGCCTACATCCATACCTCCGTCTCCTTTAAAGTGAATGCTTTCTTTCCTCTTGGGCAATGGGACTAGAGCAGAGATCTGTCTTTGTATTCCTTCAGAAGCCAGTCTTGCTTTTCCTCCTTTCCCTCTTTGCTTATCCTAGTGAAGACCTGTATCTTGTAAGCAGCGCTTTTATTTTTCCTATAAAACAGGGGTAGTACTTGTGTCCTTTGTCCAAGTCTATTCACAACTGAAAATCCTTCAGGATTCCTACCTGAGCAGAATGCCTCCCCACTGTGATGTGTGCTGGACTGAGGCAGTGTGCATGGCTGGCCAAGGAGAAGACATTCAGAGTCCTGGAGGAGAGAGGTGCTACAAGCTGTTGTGTTTCTGGCCAGGAACATTTTTAGGTCTTGTTGCTGAGAATGAAGCGCTTACCTGCCTGCCTGGTTTTGCTGCTTTTTGCAGATCTTTGAAGAACCCGTCTACCCTGTCTTTTTTAAAGAATGAAGCTGGAAACACACTCTTCCCTTCCTGCATCTACTTCCTCAGTTAAAGAAAAGGGTTGAAGACCTCTGGGTTAGTATTAGTTTTGGTGGGTAAAATGCCCTGTGTTAACTTGTTGTTTGTGTTTGGAGTGTTAATAGGAGGAGAGATCTGTTGCAAGTGTAAAAGAAATCCTGGGCAGGTAACACTGAAGGGACCCTATGGTCCAATTATTAATTTTAGCTATTTCTGATTACCTTTTTAAATGTCCCCCATTTTGTCTCTTAAGTCTTGTGACAGTGCTAACATAGAAATCTCATTCACAAAGTCAATCTGCAAAGTCCTCTTACAAAGTCTGGTCCTCACGGCAATGGAGAGCTGGAGCAGATGATCGACTGCCACATGCATACACACTTTCACACGTTCACCCAGCAGGCACTCGGCGTGTCCTGGAAGGTATGCGTTTTGCTCAATCTGAGCTGTGTTTGAGGGGGCCATATCTGCAGAGAATTCAGGTATAAACTTCAAGAACAACCCACATTGGCACAGAAATGACTTCAACCTTCTGTAGTTGATAATGGCTGAATCTTTGAGAAATTAAAATAACGTAAGGGTGAAGTAGCAGAATTGTATGGCTTTTGGTATAGAGTTACATGACATTATCATAACTGTTCTCACCCACCTAATTTTACCTACCCACTTTCAGTCTGAGGGTTGCTGGAACGGCTCTGGGAACCGTACCTGTAGTACAGCTACTCTGAATTTCCCTGCCAATCTATGCGATGGAAGACAGATCAAGCTTCCTACTTCTGCAGACTGTACTAGACCAGGAAGAGTGGAAAATATGTTGGAGGTAACCCTGTTGAGATTTCCAATAAGATCTTGGAAAATGGGATACATGGACTGAAATAAACCGGATGCTATTCGCTAGACAAGTACAATGTTCTAGCTTGAGAGGAAGAGTTAACTGTCCAAAACTACACTGGGAGAGTAACTTGGTGAGATAGCAGTTCTGCAGATAAGGGCCTGGGGACAACAATGGAGCATGTACTCAAAATGTCACGATACTGTGAACAGAAATGTAGATGTAGAAATAGTAGCATAGGAAACGTAGATGCAGTAACCATCTGGTTCTGCTTGGCACTGGAGACACCTTCGTTTTGAGGTTTTGCTTTGTTTGTCCCTTGTGCCATTCGCATAGTCTGCTGGCTCTGTATTGTGCCTTGGGAATAATAACTCTGCAAAAAGAATTGTGTATAAAGATTAGCAACCCTAAAACCTGAAGAGCCTCCCTGAACAGTAAAAATAACACACAGGGATAATCCAGGCAAATTTACCCTGCCTTTCCACAGCAAAGCTTCATTTGCTCGTGTGACATTGGGCTGTACAGCTCTGGGGGGTGGAGGCCTGTCAGGATCACACCTCTCAAACCACTATCAAGGGACTGCATGCAACGTTGTTCCCCTGAGAATGTCCTCACCTGGTCACAGGTTCTGTAATATTCTGAGAGCACCCCACAGGGACCCCAGGATCCCAGCTAACATGCCTGAATGCTGGGGTAGGGTGAGTCTGGAAAGCATTGGAACACAGATAACAGCTAGCTGGTGTGGAAACATGCAACACTGCCAGTGACTGGTAGGGCCCCCACTCCTCCTTCACCTCCTCTTTCTCAATAAGTCAAGTTTATCCTTAAAGAGCTGGCTCAACCAGGTGATTGGCTCGTCCCTGAATATCAGATGCATATAGTATCTAATCTCAAAACTGATGCCAGCCAGTGTCTTTTCAAATGCCCACCTGAACCTTTCTTATCTTGTTTTCCTACCTATGAAATGGAACCTTTGTCGGAGCCAGTCTCTCGCAAGACTCTCCACAAACCTTCATGGATTATTTGGAATAAGACAGTCAGGAATGAGTAGAGGAAGACAAGTACCGTGCAGCATAGGACTGTGCAAGGGGAGTTGATAGAATTGCACTACAGACAAATGATCTTCATCTAAACAATGGTTTGGTTAGAGGAAATCTGTGGGCAAAGGTAGAAAAATGATGAATCACTTGCAGCTCCTGAGGAATCTGCCCCTCTGCTCTGTAGCCAGGACTTGGCCAGCATCATCCCATCAAAAATCAGCAGAGTAAGCTCACAACATGCTGGGGCAGGACTAGGGTAGCTCCAAGCCCAGAAGATCATTGCCTTAGTTTCCAAAGATGCCAGAACTCCTTGTTCTGTGTTTCCTTCCTGGTGCTTATGGCTGGATCTCGGGAGGTGCCAAGCCCTCAGGTGCAGGGATCCAGCTCTTCTTCTGCTACTGCTGGACCTATCACAGACATTTCTTTCACCCTTAGGGGCAGGGTCTCTGCTTTTCAGCCCATGGGTGTCAATGTGAGTCTTAGCCAGGGACTAAGGGAAAAAACATCACCAAAATGTCAGCAGTTGATGCCTGAAGGAGAGAGGTAATCCTGCAGCAAGTGTCAGAGTTACTCGGGGTTTTGTTCTGAAGCTCCCTTATATTATTGTGTCTCATCTCTAAAGTTCACTTCAGGCATGACAGGAACAGGCAGGGTGATTTCCCCTGTCCAGGTAAGAGCCACATGACAGTTAACCAGTGCTGACGACATAACTTTGAACTGCTAATCCAGTTTTATCCCCCCAGATCCACCCTTTGGATTTTCCCTAAGTTATCTGCATGGGATATCTGCATTGCCTTCCCATGCCAGAAGGCCCTGAGTGGTGGGAGCATTCTGAGGGTCTTTTGCCCAGTCCCTCTCAACATGCAGTGATTTAACTATGAAGAGCCTGGCAACTTTCAGCAGGTGGCTGCTGGTGAGGACTGCAGTATGTCCTCCATAGCATGTGTCTGTCCCTCATGCCACAGCGATGATGTGCAGGGAGCAGCAGCCTGCCAGAAAAGACTTTCCCAGGTGGAGTAACTTGCTCTCTCTTCATCCCAAACACCTGCACTGGTCGCTAGGTAAGATTGATAGCTGAGTACTCTGCTGAGCTCTTGAAGAAAACTGGCTGCCTCTCACCTAGTTAGCAGATGTCTCTGCTGCTCTGTCATGGAAATGACAGGATGGGCCTTGCTGGGGCTGTGCTGGCTTTGTCCTTCTTGTCTTTATTAACTTGAGTTACACAGTAGGCTGTATCTGACTGAGTTGGCAGAGGACAACACCAATCTGGGGTGGAGGTGAGTGGTGGCGGGACTGGGATTCTCAGTGCTTGTGGCTGTGGACATGTGATCCCAGGCAATAGGAGGCAACTGAGGAGGAGGCCGTGCAGGCAGGACCAACTGCATAAAGGGGACAAGGTAGCAAGTGCCCAGGCTACCTTGTGCCTGCCTGGCTGAGCAGTCCTTGTGGAGCTGCAACTGAACCCAAATTAGCACTGCCAGAAGGTTGCTAAATAGGCTAACACAACTTGGGTTGTGGCAGCAGGAGCAGCTGAGGTCGCTGTATGAAATCATTCTGACATGGTGAAGGCCCTGGCTGGAGAAATGGGCTCAGCAATGGGCACCATGCCCCAGAGAGGGAGCAAATTTGGGGACAGTTCAGAAGGGAGTGAGGAAAATAGGAAGTAATGCAAGGTATGTGCACAGCCTGAAGGAGCTGGTTGGTGGTGGCCAGAGGAAAAAAGAAGGGAGAAAGGACAAGGCTGGAAGACAATAACCAGGTCCTTCTCTGCACTGAACAAGAGGCAATGGGGTTTTATGTTGCAGTAAGTGAGATTTAGGTCAGGCCTAACTCTGGCTTGCAGATCGTGCTTGGCCTGCTGAGATGATGGTCCAGTTAGTGCCTCCCCCCTACCGTCGTCCTCTGGCCTCTTCCCCTCTGGGGAAGTCAGCGGCTGAGATGGTTTGCTGTCATCTAGAAGTGCCATCTCCCCCTCTGCCCATAACCTCCCTGAGACCAGGGAGACCCTTGTGGAAAAGGCAGCAGCCCCAAAGCCACATTGCTGGGCGGCTCCTGGGACAGTAGTAGAGTTTTATCCTTCTACGTGAGCTTCGAGGCGTGTGCATTGGAGGTCTGGGCCACCTCTGCTCCTATAGAAGAGCTGTTTGCGGTGGGAGAACGGCGTTGCCTGGCCAGGAAGAAGAGCACACGGTGTCCCATGACCCACAGGTTCCCAAGCGGATTGTCTATGTCAGCGCTGCTCTAGGCCAGGCTCTTCGGTGCGGAGCTGGGGCTAGAGGGGCTCCTCCGCCCGCCGTGCGCTGCCGCGGCTCCGGACGGAGCGCTGCTGACACCCGGTGGCCGGGGCCGGGCGGCACCTCGGGCGTAGCGGGGCAGAGAGCCCTGGGAAGGTGAGAGCCCAGCCGCCTTCAGAGCCAGCCCACCGGCTCCCCGGGCGATCACAGACAGCGAGGAGAGGGCAAGGTCAGTTTTAAGTCAGTTTTAAGGCTCAGCTTGACAGTGTGCTGGGCCATCTCATTTAAACGGTATTTCTTTAGCTTAAAGGGTCGGACTAGGTGATCCTTGAGGTCCCTTCCAACCTGATATACTGTGATACTGCGAAGGTCTTGCTGCCGCGTCTCGCACGGGCTCTGCTCTGCTGGTGATCTGCCCCTGGCCTTCCTATCAAGCTGGGGCTTTCCTGCTCAATGAGGTCCTGTGCTGCCACACGGCCCGCAGTTCATGTGTTTATAGATAATTTTAAATTTTGGCTGCCTACAGAGGAAAGGTGAGAAATTGGGAGACATATCTATCTGGTCCATTGACTCCTGCAGGGTTGACAAAGCCCAGCAAAAACTGGATGTATAGGGCTGCAGACCTCATAGCATCCTAAAGAGATCTCAGCTGCTGGATTGCATTCAGAAAGCCAGAAAAGGTCAGCGATACTCCTGGTGACTTTTCCCAAACAGGGCAGCCCTGTACTAGTTTGTAGCCAAGAGTTACGTGCTCTAAAATTCCTGGGAGCTGCCCAGCAAACCTAGGTGGTCACAGTAGTGAGTTTGAGAGCTTTACTAAACTCATAAGCATGTAATTGGTGAGTAGATGAAAAACACTGAAGTACAAATAATAGCTAATGAAACCACACAATATTCAGTGCAAGGTTTATTGTGGATAAACTGAAAAGACCATAGGCCTTACCTACGCTTCAGAGACTAAATGCTTAAAAACGTTCTGATGCATCTAAAGGTGAGAACACCAGCAGAAACACCAGTTCAGGAAGACAGGAACAATGTCACAACAGAGACCTTCTTTTACTAGTCTCCCATTATATGAATTATGATATTCCATCAAGAAGCTGGATGTAATGATGCTGTTTTCCATTGTGCTTGCTTCTGGTAACAAAAATGATGGAAACTCTCATCATGTCTCATCTCATCTCATTTAGTCTCATCTCATTTCATTTCATCTCTCATTTCTGATGCTTCCTGTTATTTTTTTTCCTGTGCATTAGCCTATGCATTAGCATAAAGTTCACCAGTTTAGACCTACACTATCTTGTAAGCTGCTTCTCTTCAACTAGCTCTTCCCGCTTCTGTAGATTTAAACTGTTCCTTACAGTACCTTATCATAGAAACATACTGAATGCTGTTAGGGAAAGCCTCTTTGGGACTAAACAGATGGATGTGGACCTTTTCCTCTTGAGACTGAGCTATAGAAAGGCAGGCTGCATTTGCCGGGAACCTGGTAGGACAGAGCCTGGAGGTCTTCCTTTTTCATCTCTCTTTGCCTGCCATAGAAGATCAAGCCCGATTCTTCACATCTGTGCCTGCTATTATTTTCTTCCCTATTTATGTAACCTGTAAATCCTCCAAGAGAACAGGCTATGCAGAGGCTAAGGAATCCTGATTACTAGAAAGGCCTTTGTGGTATAATAATAACTTTCTCCAGTTATACAACACATCATTTACTGGCTGGTTCTTCACTTTGTCACAGAGATACTGAGGGAAAACAACAAGCGGTCCGTCTCAAGAGTCAGTGGCTAGAGTGAAGGGTTCTGAGGAACAAGCCTTCCAAACAAGTGTTTAAAAACCAGCCTCTGTCCTTTGAGGAGCACACAAAGGAAGAGTGATCAGCATACCTTCCTCTCATGGCACTTAGTCAACATAAGATTGTAACGTGCTGTATTCTCAGAGTTACTGTGCAGGGACTCACCTGCATCGGGCAGATAGCTGGGTTGGGGAAAAAAAATATTTGATCTGAGTCCTGCTTTGTCTTTGCAGGGACACTGGCAAGTGTCTGATTGTGATAATGCCACAGGACACGGGCTGTGTGTGTCTCTCTCCTTGCTGTGCTACATCTGTGTTGAAGGAGCAGCCTGTAACCAAACACTCTGATACTGACAGTAGCCCAGCCTATGGGAAACAGCTCTTTGAGCACCTTGAAGGAAGCTGCTTGACACTTTAAGCATGGGTCACCTCTGGGAATGAACTGCTGGTTGGTTGCCACCAAAGAGCTGGTTGCATTGCACGGGAGAAAGTACCTTTTGCTTTCAAGCCAGGCCCTTTAGGGAACTTGTGCCCTTGGTATTTCAAAGAGAATTTCCTCTCAGTAATGCTAGTACAAGGTCGGCCCAAATAGCTCCTAGGAACCCAGAGCATGCTTGTTGCAAAGATGCAGCATCAGAGCTATTAGCCAGTTTCTGGTTGTTCTTTCACTGCCATTATGTTGCATCAGGGCTTGCCAAGGCTGGACTGGCCCTACTAGAATTGGGGCTACAGGAGCTGTGTGGCTGCTGGAGAGTCACAGGTGCAGGAGTGCTCAAGGTCCTGAGCAGCCGGAGGGTCCCTTCCTAGACCCTGTTTACTTCAGCAAACTAAGACTACTGTCATGAACATCCTGGGTAAAACCAGGGGGAAAGACGCCTGAAAGGCCTCAAGTCTAGAGAAGGAATGGTGACTGGAAGTGCAGGCTTTAATGCTTGTTAGCTGATGTGGAACTCAACAGCAAATTCTGTAGCAGATGTGTGTGCATCCATGCGCACGCATGCACACGTGTGCATCTGTGTGTATTTAAGAAAACACCACCCTGCAGAGCAATAGTTAAGGTTATTAATCATCAAAGTAAGACTAACAGATCAACAATATTTAGTTATTGTATTCTGAAAAGAGGAAAAATGACCATTGTCTTGTAAAGGACCTTGTAATGTTCTTCTACATCCACTTCTTTCCACAGAGCCAGAATTGCACATGCCATTCCTTGGGAGTTTGCAGCCAGTGAAATCCTCACTGAGGGCCACTGCACAGGTAGGTGAATGCAAGAGAGCTCTCCAATGTATTAAGAAATATGTGTTAGTAAATATATTTTTCTACACTACAAATATTTATGGAGATTTATTGCTATGTTGTACAACACAATAACACGTCTTTTCTAACAAGCTCAATTTCAACCTGTGCTTGTCTAAGATGCATTTCACTCCTCTTCCACCTTCTCCTCATCATATAGATTTATCTTGATGGCTTGGAGACAAGTAGGGGTGCTTACTGACACAGGTCTTATGTCTAGGTCTGCACATAACAACTTTGACCTTTTGTGTTGGTTTGTTGAGTCTTTCATGAGACAGTTGGATACCTTAGCCTCTGCACATTCTTAGAATAGGTATGATGTCAAGTAATTTAAATGCAGAGAAAATGCACTTGTTTGATGCAAAAATGAAGATAGGCAGAAAAGACTTGATTTAAATGAAAACCAATAAAAATACATCTATGTTAATACACTGTGCTGGGAGAATTTTCAAAATGCAGCATAAACAGCTTACTCAGCAGCCAAGTACTCTGCTTGGAAGTCTCTTTTTTTCTTCTGATGTTTAACAGTTGATTAGTACTCCCACCACCACTTCCCAGTCCTCTCGCCCTGTTGCAATTTCCAGGGATAACCACCAGCTCTAGCTCAGCTTATGTTTTCTGGAAGTGGAAACTAAATGCTTCTGTATGAGTTGTGTGAGAACCTGCTGAAAAAGGATTATTGCCAAAAGAATGAACATAGAACCATGAATAAGAAAACAGAAACTTGGATGTAGAAGTAGTTATCCATGGCCGTGTCCTTTTTTTTTCATTTTAGTGGCAGCAAGGAGTCACTATAGTATATCGTGCAGTGCTGTAGCTTTGTTGTACAAGGTTTCTGAAGAATGAGACATCTGGGAAACCTTAAACCCCTGTGGTGGTGGTTAATCTCCTGGAAGAAAACTAATAGGACTGTTCAAAATCCAGATAGAAGCTGGTTATGCTATAGAGCTGGCCATTTCAATCCTGGTCCTCCAATAAGGCAGTAGGGATATGAGTGGGGAAGTGAGGACCTTCAGACCTGAGCTTCCAGTCTTTCTTTGTATAGAGAGTTAGTCTGTAACTGGTGTCCCAGCACCACCTCTAACTGATGAAAGAAGTTCCTCTCAGGGGTGCTTCAGCAGTGGCTGGTAAGCTCATGGAGAGGTTGTCCCCTCGGGTCTGGCAAGCAGATTTACCTTCAGTGTCTCAACACGTGTCTGCTCTTTATTAACTGATTACACTTTTTTAAAAAACTTTTTTCTTTTTAACCATGAAATCTAAATGATTTGTAGTTCTAATTCAGTGTTCAATACCGCTGTTTTGAGGAGTATATGAGCTCTTTGGTTCTCTCTTCGCCTTACACTAAGGATTTAAGAGCGCGACATTGTCTAGAGGTATGTGTACTTGGCAAAGCAACCAGTAAATGGGATTTTTTTTTTATGATTCGTGTTGTGTTTTATCTCCTATCTTCCCTATTGTAATTGCTTCACTATCTCTGACCATCTTGTCCTTTGGACTACCTTAACTAGTAACATGAAAATGAGCACTTTGTATGCAAGAATCATGTGCGTTCCAGCTGCTTTTCTCACTTGATGTCTGTGTGCAGGACAAGGGGAGTCCTGAAGCTGGGGAGGAGAAGGGCGAGGCTGAGCATCATGTGAGCAACTGAAGATGCCTCAGGAATCTCCGGGCAGGCAGAACATTATAGAGAAGATGGAAAAGAAATGGCCAATCTGCATGTCCAATCTTAACTCTGCACCAGTGTTTTGGCTGTGGTGAGGACTGTGTCCCTCTGTCAGCAGGTAGTGTAGGGTAGACTCTCTGGGAGAACGTGGGAGTCTTCATGTGGGTGTTTGCTGATGTTGGCGTATGATTGCAGGAAGAAAGGTTTGCTTTGTGTGGGCAAGTAGATGTAAATGGATGCGATCTGGTAGGTAGGTAGTTTGTAAGTAGGTTTTGGACATTTTTAGGTACCTGTTAGGTACATCATAGGGAGGGAACAGCTAATCAGAAATTTATTTTTGCACATGCTACTACTATGCAATTAGTAGTAAGAAAGATGCTTGAGCAAAAACAGCAGAAAGGATACAGTCCTCTAAACTGGGAGGTGGAAATAACGCAAAGCCTGCCATCTCATGTTGTCCTGCAACCCCTTCCCTCCCATAGCGATGAAGATGGTGGAGCCTTTGAGCTCAGGCTGTCGCCAGGCTGTCTCTGCTGGTGACCAGCCGCAGAAGGATGAGGTTTTGGATAGCTGTCAGTTGAAGAGTTGGGCAGGTATGAGTTAGGTGTAGCATAGAGGGCAAAGTTGACTTTGCCGGTGTGGTGCAATTGGATTGGTGTGGACAGCTAATAACAAGTGGGCTTTTGCAAGGGACCCTAAAGCTCAAGATCCAGCTGGCAGCCATAGACATTTCCTGGCTGGGCTGAGGAGAGCTGTGCATGGCTAGTGGAGTGGTGCAAGGCAAGCTTGAACCTCCACACATTCCAGAGAAAACGTACCAAATTTGGGGAAACCTGGTCTTGAGTAATAATGGCTCACACATGGATTTTGAATTCTCCTCTCTCCAGGAAGATTGGATTAAATATGTCACTTTTTCTATTTCCCAATTTATATTTTAGACAGTTTAAATATTGTCAGAGCTTCTGTACCCCCCCAAACCTGTAACAAAATGGTGAAAAAGGGCAAGTTTTGATCAGGTCAAGAGACTGATTACAGACTCGTGGTAATTACAGGCTATATAAACTTGTGACTGCTTAGTGTGCAACTGCTAAAACAGTCATGAGCACTGGACATATACATTCTGTCCTGTTCTGGAGATCTTTGCACAGGATTATTTGAGAACTATTTCTGAAGGATGCAAAGCTTCCAGAATTGTGATACTTGTGCAGCTGCTGCAGAGCTATGGGTGAGTGCTGTAGAATTTAACCCTGTTACAGCAGTAGAGTGGTTATAGCTGTTGATGAGCCAAGTTATCGCTGTAAGCAAGACAAGGGGCATGGGGAAATGCAATATATTTTATTATGCCAAAATTGGGTAAACATATTTTTAGAAATGCAAATCATATATATATATATTTTTTTTTTAATGAGAAGATTTGCAGGTGTCTGTAGGAGGATTTACGCACTTAAGAGCAGGTCTATATCTGAGCCCTGAAAGATGCTATGTGAAGCGGTGCTGTATCACAGGCACCAAAAGATGCACTGCGAAAAAAAACCTGCATGCTTCCCCAAAACAGCAGCTCTGCACCGTAAGCCATGCTGCTTGTGCAGGTGTATCTGCTGTATGGTCCCTAGAGCAGGACTGGATGTTTGAATTTTACTCGCTTATTTTTTTTACTCCTTCTTTTATCAATGAGATAGCAAAGAGGATGCTGTGGAAACGCTGACCGGGGTCACGTTCTAGGTCAAATCCCAACTCCTCTCTGAGGCGGCTGCAATGATTGGCACACGTATTGTAACGGCTTGAGCCGAGCGCAGGCAGCTGCCCGCGGCGAGCCGCCGCCGCCGCTCCCGGAGAGCGCCGCTGCTCTTTGGGGCTCCACAGAAAACTCAGGACTTCCCCGACCTTCGAAGCCAAAGCTCCCCGTCCGGCCCCTCTCCCCAACGGCGCTTGCACAGGGTCCCAGGACGGCTCCCAGCACCCCGGGGCCAGCTTCCCTCGGAGCGGATCTGGGCTGCTGGCCCCCCGAAGGGTTCGGTTAAATCCCAGCCGCCTCCTCCTCCTCCTCCCCGCAACTCAGAGCCCGTCTCCCAGCAGCCTCCTCTTCCCACCACGGCATCTAGGTTTGTTATCTCCGCTGGGAAGCAGAGAAGTATGTGTCGGTGTTCCCAGGACCGCTGCGATAATAAAGCCCGACAGTGGTTCCTAACAACGGGTAGTGCCACCCCTCTGATAGGTGTCACCGTCTGAGCTGGTATAAAAGAGGGAGATGTGGGCTATCTGTGGAAGCTGTTGGTGTGCCCTCTACTGGTTGCTGAAACGGACCAGCTGTTTGACGTTGGCTGATTCTCTGCTAGCTTGTGCCTCCAGCCTGGGCACGAAATCTTCCCAATTCCAGTTAAAAAAGTACTTCTGCTGGCAGTGACTAGCCATGAGCTCATCTCACCTAAGCAACAGAGCTGAGAGCCATTTTAGAGCCTCAGAGGAGCATGAACTAGAGGCAGTAGGGAAGAAGTCTTGGGACAATCCTGTTTACAATGGTTCTCCCTCTACTTCCTTGAAGATTCGGGCCATCTACAACCCCAAGTCCATCCTGGAGAATCCCTATGAGAACTTTGAAGAGGTGGAGGATCCACTGCCCTACCAGGAAGAGCAGAGTAAAGCTGTGAATGGGCAAACAAGTCCTTTTCTCAAGTGCTTCTTCTACATCTTCAGAGGGATCCGAGGTAAAACGCTGATATCTCACTAGAAAGAATTTACTAACACTTGGGAAGAGTGATGGTATGGGGGTGGGGGACTGTGATTGTGGGGTTGCAGAAGATAGGACCTCCATAATGTCTGTGTAGCCCAGGAACCTTCTCAACACAGATTAGTATTACTCTGGAGATCATCTTTGGCTGACCTGAAAAAGCATCCTCATTTCATGTGCCTTGGGATAGCTCCAGGGTCTGTCCTGTTACCTTTGCTAAAAGCAGGAGGTACAGACATAGTGGTGTGCTCACAGTTGTGCAGTGAATCTGTTGGTAGAGCTTTTGGCATGGTTTAGGTGTCTTGAATCCACAGGAGCCATCACTCTGGTGATGAGATCTTGTATTTTCTAGATGGAGTGGTACTTGCCCCTGTGGTACAGTAAACTTAAGAACTGATACAAATCTCCACCAGAGAAAATCTAGCACTGTCAGGGCTGAAATGCAGAGGGTAACGGGACTGTGTCAAACAGGGCTTTGCTTGAAGACACTTGAAAGAAAGAGGTGCTAGTTTCCAGTTTAAAAGACAAAGGAGAATGCGATATTATGTAGGCTTATTCAGAGGCATTCTTAAAAACCTGGGAGTAAGTCAGGTTTCTTGTGAGGATTACAGTCCTGGGCAAGAGCACTTGGGGAACGCTTTCTTATAGAAGGCGTGAAGTCCTAATACTGTAAAAAGTAGGAAAGACAAAGCAAGAAACTATTTCTTGTGGATATCATTCTTTTCTTGCCAGTGTCTTTTATTCCTGACTTGGAAGACAAGAACCTTTCTTAGAGCTGTGCTCTCTAGCAGTACATGTGGGTGAATAAAAGTCTAACTTTCTTACTTGTCATTGCAGTTACAATCTAACATGATGGATATTCATGGAAGACAGAGCTGAGACTTTAAAAGTTTCTCCTGTCCAAGGAGCAGTGCTGGGTGGGCTTGGTGGGTAGTTATAGATTGCTCAGAGGAGTATGTCATTTACGTGTTTTATTTTGTTATACTTTCTTGTAGGCATTGTTTGAGACTTGAAAGGGAAAAAACAATTCTATACTATAACATTAAAATTTCATTTGTGTGATCCCAGGATTGAAGTTTGAGCACGCAAATGAAAATGCCTGTCAGGACACTACAACTTTTCCTTCTTCTATGACTGTTGTAGCCATGTAGCCAGTGAGGGTGGTAAATAGGGTTGTAGGACAGACTAGAACTGGGAAGATGAGATCCAAAGGTCAATGCAGCTAGAAGAAAGGCCTCTATAAGCCTCAGAGAGCTAGGGAATTTTTATTTAAAGCATTTTCATCCTTCCTTTGCATTTTTACTAGGTGCTTCTCCAAATATTTCTTGTTCTCCCCCTCCATTTCCATTTAATCACTTTGGTGTCTCACATGGAAAATGGAGGTAGTAAAGGTTAAATCACTTAACGGAGGAGAGTTTGTGATTTTTTTTTTGCTTAAAACCAATTCCTTGGAATAATGTGTCTATAGCTCTTCAGGGGTATTGGTCATAGTTGGCCTACTGAGTTCTCTTGCTGGACTACCAGTAAGTAGCTGCTCCTCCTAATGCCACTACTCAGGACTGTTCCTTTCTAAATGGTGTCCAAGAAACTCTGTGAGCTCTAGTCCCTGCCTGCCTTCTGCCACCTCATCTCTTTCACAGCTAACTGATCTGAAAGAGTGCTGGACCAGCCTCATGGTCCTCCAGGTATAATTTTGGGCAAGTCTCTGAAACAAGTTTTCAAGGGAATTTGAGTGTTTCTGAATTAAGGTCTTCCTGAGTACACTTCTATTCCCAAAGAGAAGAAAGTCTGTGCCTCTCTGCCAAACGTTGATAGTAGGGGTTCCTTGCCTCATGGAAAACTAAATAAACCTATTAAAAGATTTTGGTTTGGTGTAGTCATATCTAGAGAAGAAGGGGGTCATTGAAAAGTGACCTAAACAGATGAGTGGGTTTCCTCTATTTTTTCTCCATTGTGGAGATTTCTGTAGACCACATGATACTCTCTCCTGCACAGGAGTTAATCCAGATCTCCTCCAGATTCTCATTTCTGTTGCTGGTCTGGCATGTCCAGAACAGGCTACTGATTTGTCTGTCCAGGAGTGAGGGTGGAAGCTGCAACAATCACTATGGTAGCTGATGATGCAGAAAGCTCTCTTACCTGTTGAGATGCCAAGGAAGTATTGAAAGGACAGGACTAAGTGCACGCACAGACCACTATATTGCTTTTGCCTGCTCCAAAGAAAGAAGTGTTTTGTCCTCTGCCAGAGATGACTTCAGACTTGTGGCCTTTGATCAGCTTTGATCCTAGCTTACAGGAAGATGTTTATTGCATATTATTGGGTATGGGCATCAGGGCTGTGCTCTCTAGGAGCTGCAGAAAACAGCAACACTATAGGTATTATTGACACATCTTCCATCACTAGACTTTCAAGTGGAAGTTCTTATGCCTTTCAACTTCAGAAATCACAACAGAAAGCCATTACAAAAAGGACAAACAAATACACTAATGGTATTGGGCGGTTCATCAAACCCAGAACATCTAGGTTCCTTTTAGAGGAAGTGTTTCTTTCTTTTTGATCAACCTTCATGATGTTTTATGGATTGTTTTCACTGCGTGGAGAAATTTGATCACTAGCTGGTGCAACTGGCATAACTGTATTGCAGTCAGCAGAGCTCCATTGATAACATCCTGAAGGTAAATTGACTCTAAAGTGTATGCTGAAGAGTTGGGTTATTTGAGTCTTAAGACCTACAAGAAATCTTCAAGGATTTTTAGGTAAGCAAAGGCCAAATATTTGGGGCCTGATGGTTCAATATATACTAAAAGGACTAATGGTTGTAAAGCTAACATCAGATGCAGTTCTGCTGTGGAAGTCCTGTCAGAAGGTCAGCTGTTGGCATATGGATGACTTAGATGAAATATTATGGTTTCAGGAGTACTTGTGACAAAGACTGAATTTCTGCAAAGAATAAGATGAAAAACAGGCAAGAAAAGATCAGTCCATGATGAACTCAGAAAATTTGAGACTGATTTAACAAGATAAAGAAAGCCAATATATTTCAGTTTCGGCCAGTCCCAAATATTTTGTTCGTGCTGGAATGGTTCTTTTTAGGGGTTATTTAATACATTTTTACAGCTTTTAGTCAAGTTCTGAAAAGAAAAGTGGTTTTGCCTTGTAAAGTGACAAAAATCCAACTGCCAACAGTGTTCTTTGGGAATGGGGCTTCACTTCAAAAGCCTCCTACAACTTTTAAGAATGGCCATTAAAACTCTCATTTCTTCTTTACACCCAACAGGTCTGTGGGGCACTACGCTGACTGAGAACACAACTGAAAACAGAGAGCTTTATGTGAAGACCACACTGCGAGAGCTGCTAGTCTATATCGTGTTCTTGGTGGACATCTGCCTATGTAAGTAGCTGTCATATCTCACAGATGTCTTTTCTATGTGCAGCGTGAGGGGAATATGTGAGGTTTTATTATTAAACTTCCTCATTCTGTTGTAGATGTTAAATTTATTGTGCATGCTCACTGCAGCAATCAAGGTGTGTCATTAACCTACAGAATAGCTACTGCACTCAAGTAAAATAACTGATCAACTAAGTCTAGAGCAACAATATTAGTCAGGTTTAAGCAATATTTTCTGATCCTCATTATTACGACTCCACAGTCCTGGAAGAATCCGGACAGGGTCTTTTCTTAGTTTCCTAGCAAATGTTCAAGACCTAGAGAACAGCTCTAGAAACTTCCTGGGATCAAAGACAGAGGGGGTCAGAGATATTTTTTTTCCCCTCTGAGACTGAAAAGGTGGCTGAGGTGATAAAGCAGATGGCAGCTCACACTGTTGTTCTTGGGCGGATTTAATGCATCTCTGTACTGAATGCTAATGGACTTTGTGTGGGTAGAACAATGGCTGTTTTTTTGGGAAGGTTTATTCATTATCAGAAATGAGCACCTGTGGCATGGAACAGCAAAGAGTATTGTATTTCATAGATCCTATGGCAGGAGAGATAGACAGACAATACCAGCCTGAGTTACTATCGCACTTGCCCAGGGAGACAGCAGTTGAGTCACACACACACAGGCGTATGTGTGGTCACACACTGAATCATCCAGGAGTCGGGGGGCCCCTGAACGTCAGCTGCTTTATTTTCACGGTGCCTTTTCAAGAGTAGGACATGTTCTTAGTGATCACCATGATGGACGTTTTTCTGCAGGAAGAAGCACTGGAGAGTTGAAACAACATATTCATGGTAGTTAGAGCCTGTTCCTGTTTGAGGTTTCTTGGGAGATGAGAACTTACCTGGAGCTTTCCACCTGGAAAAATGGGATGGTCTCTATATGTTCATGGGTTCACATCAGAACTTCAAAATACATATTATTGACATTGCTCTGAGAAAGAAAATGTCCCTCAGAAATTTTGTCTGAGGACAAAAATCGTTACCCAGGATGTTCAGTTGCATTATCCAATGATCTTCTCTGTCTTCTTACCTCTTATAGTCTGTCAGTTCGATGGTTTAAATTCTGGAACATGAGATAGATATGTTTGTAAATCCCTAGGGAAGCAAAAAGTAATATAATTAGAGTTCCCAAGATTTTTTTTCTCTTGTGCCTTGCTCAGCTCACCTGTGATTGTATAATTTACACAGAAAATGAATATATAAATACATTTATATCAGGCTCCAATATACAGGTATAAGGGAGGACCCTCCTCTTGTTCTCTTCTCTTAGTGACTTACGGAATGACAAGTTCCAACGCCTATTACTACACTAAAGTGATGTCTGAGCTCTTCCTGCAGACCTCTTCAGATGGCCGTGTCTCCTTTCAGTCCATTGGCAGCATGGCTGACTTCTGGATGGTGAGTACAAATCTGGCCCAGCATGAGGCGCCCTGGAAATCTCAGCTGGACTGGAATATTCAGTTCCCTCTGAATGTGCTACCTAGTGATTTCAGCAAGGCATTTTGCTGCCTCAATACCAGCAATAGTTGCAATATCGTTTGCATGAAAAATATCCACTGATTTAAAATATTATTTATCCCTCTGAGGACTGTGGCCAGAATACTGGCTAGCCAAAGTGTTGTGTGTCCTTGGGAGAGTCCGTTCCCCAGTAACTTGTCAGCTAAACAGGCGGGAAATAACAAAAAAATATTGCTGTGACATTGATGCTCATTGCACTGATGGGTGTACAAGTTCAGAGACGCTAAGTGATTTACTCCAGGTTTCCTTGTGGTAGAAACGGCTTTGAATTACAAAGTCCAATGTCTTCTTGCTGGTGTCTTAGTAACAGGCCTATGTCCATGTCCACGGGCAATTGTGGGAACAGTATACTTAACCTGCCTTTAATTCATGCCTGGGCTGGCCTGATCCATAAATATTTTTTATTTTTTTTTCTGAAGAAGCTGGATTATAATTTACACTGTCTTTTGTCAAAGAGAATAAAGAGGGGAAAAGATGTCTGGGGTCTAATACATTATTATCAAAGATGGAACACAGTGAGTGCTGTTGAGATATTGCAACTGCTTATCTCTGACAGTCAGCCAGTCGGCTTTGTCTTCTTCTCTGGTATTAAAAACGCATACTGACCTATGGTACTACTGGTTTTCTCCCACTATTGCCAGGACACTGACACATGCCCTTGTCATAATTCACACCTCGTGCCAAGGCAATTCCTTGAGACTTGTGCTCACTGAAGTGGAAGAGACAGAGACTTGTAGGCCTCTTGTCTCTTCATTAGCCCATCAAGGTGCAGCTACCGTATTATAGGCCTGTGAGGAGCTAACAACAACCCTGCTGCCTGATATCTCTCCTCTACCACCAGCCCTGGTCTTGCCCCTCCTTAGCATGCATCCAACACAAACTTCTACTACTTTCCTTCTTGGGGACTTGAGAGGGATAGGTTAGGCTTTACTATGTCAAGCCCAGGCTAATAAAATTCCTCTGCTGTGTGGGCTATGAAGTTGTTCTGTCCCTCTCTTGCAGTACGCCCAAGGGCCCCTTCTGGACAATCTTTACTGGACAAAGTGGTATAACAACAAGTCCCTAGCAGCGCATAGCACTCAGTCGTACATCTATTACGAGAACCTGCTGCTGGGTGTTCCACGCATGCGACAGCTGAAGGTGAAGAACAATTCCTGTGTGGTCCATGATGACTTCAAGGAGGAAATCTCAGGCTGCTATGATATATACTCAGAAGAAAAGGAGGAAAGGCTCTCCTTTGGGCTCATCAATGGAACGGCGTAAGTATCTCCTCTGCTGTCCAGGATTAGAAAATCCAAATTAGTCTCTTCTAGTTAAAATAACATCTGCTGAGCTGCAGAATGCCAGGGTTGAATTTCTCACAGAAGGCTGGAATTCCCCTCGCAGTCAGAGTCAGCAAGTAATTTTTCCTATCAATAAGGCTAAGTGTCTGTTTGAGGAAAAACACAACAGAATGAATGGCAGAGTGGGACCTGTTGGGAAAGACAAGAAAAATCCATTGGAGATTTAGGTAGAAGCTGTTGCCTGTTTTTAAGAGGGTGAGGATAATTTGAGGGTTTTGGCACCAGATCTATTGAATGGATGATGCTATCTGCTTCCCTCCTGGATTTCAGGAGCCAGAGAGAAGGCAGGGCATCTCTTTCATCTTGAAAATCTATTTCTCTGTAATAATGTGAGGTAGCTGCAGTTTAATAACTCTTAGGTTGCTGCTTGAGTCTTGGTCTGTGAAGAAGAAACTGTTGTTCACCAGGAAATATGAGTTGGAGTGAGCTCTAAGAAGAGGGTTGTGCGCAATGTGGTAGAAGGTGATATAGAAGATCCTGGGAGTAACCTCGATGCAAATTAATATTGTGGCATAACCAACGAACCTGCAGAATTTTCCTTCTGTAGTGTTGCAAGTCACTTTGTGTCACTGTTGGGAAGCACCGGATCAGAAATTTAACAATAATGAGGAACTGCTGTAGGTTCAGATCTGGAATAGGAATTAAGTGCCAACTCTTTAATCAAAAACTGCTCTGTCCCTTGAAGATATAGTCCAATTTCTCCTGTCTACAAGGTCATATCCAAACCTGGTGTGGTGATGCCTTTGCTTACAATTTGTCTGTTGCAGGTGGAGGTACCATTCTGAGGAGGAGCTGAGTGGTTCATCTCACTGGGGAAGACTAACCAGTTACAGTGGGGGAGGATACTACGTAGACCTCAAGTTGACCAGAGAAGAGAGTGCTGAAGCCCTGCGAGTTTTGAAGGAGAAGTTGTGGCTGGATCGGGGGACACGAGTTGTCTTCATTGATTTCTCTGTGTATAATGCAAATATCAATCTGTTCTGTGTTCTGAGGTAAGCTGAGTCCCACTGAAAATTCTTCTGCCTCTTGCTTCTTCCTTAGTGCCACACTTTCTTAAAATTCAAATAACCTAACATGGTCCACCAAGAGGGTAGGACTTAATGGTGTCAGTAGATATCATATGGATTAATAAGAAGACTTAGTCTTCCTGACATAGCCAGTCACACTTCTCTTCACTGTTTACTCCTCCCTGTCACATGCAGTGAAGCAGCAGAGATAAGGTAAACACATGCACAACTCTTCCGCTCATGGTTTGGTGGATAGCTCATGCTTAGGTTTGATGCCTTTCAAAATTGTCTAAGAGCCTCCATCCTCCTCTTTGTAATTATCAGAGTTTTCTTGTCCCCCTGAAGGTTAGTGGTTGAGTTTCCAGCCACTGGTGGTGCCATTCCCTCCTGGCAAATCCGGACAGTCAAGCTTATACGATATGTCAGCACATGGGACTTTTTCATTGTTGCCTGTGAAATTGTCTTCTGTGTCTTCATCTTCTACTATGTGGTGGAGGAAATTTTGGAGCTGCGTATCCACAAGCTTCAGTATTTCACCAGCATTTGGAACATCCTGGATGTGATTGTCATTCTGGTGAGGATTCTTGCACACTTTTGTGGGCTTTTTGGTTGGGTTTTTTTTGAGGTGGATGTCAATGGCAGAGAGGTGTAGAGAGCCAAAATAAATGAAGGAATGGGGAAAGTTGTCTAGATAAGACAAGAGCTGACATCTGTTTCACTCTAACAGCAAAACGAACCAGCGGAGTAAATAGACACATTCTCTTCTATCAGCTGTTAGGAGAACATTCTTTCCTTGGAGATGCCTGAGAAACTGTGAAGTCAGAGCATCACTCAGCACATTAATACCTTATTTCCAGCCTCCAACAGTAGACTACAGTTGTGAAGTGTGTTACCAAAGAATTCTCTAACACTTGAATTTCTGTGGAAAAACATAGGTTCAGCAATCACTGCAGACTCTTCTTCCTCCTCGTTGCAGCTTTCCATCGTTGCTGTTGGGTTTCACATCTTTCGCACCATTGAGGTGAACAGACTGTTGGGAGAGTTACTGAAACACCCCAACACCTACGCGGACTTCGAGTTCCTGGCATTCTGGCAGACACAGTATAACAATATGAATGCAGTCAACTTATTCTTTGCCTGGATCAAGGTATTATATGGGGTCCGTGAAGTGCCAGGTCTCCAGACTCAGACCTCTTCCTCTAAATAGCTTGGGGGTTCACCGTTCCATCCTTTTGAGTGAATGAGGGTAACAGCTATATAACAGAGGATTTTTCTTAAAGTCATATGCTCTGTTTTGCAGTAAATCGAGACAACTTTTCACCCTGCATTCTGAGGCCAGTTATTTGGAGACAGTGGATGGAGAGATGAGCTCAGATGTTGCGGTGTAAAAGTGGTTTTAGAAAATGCCGAGTACAGTGTAATTTTGTCCATCGTGCGCCATTTTAGTATGTTGGAGGATAATCTGGCAAACCATGTTTTCTTTTTATGATGGCCACCGAACAACTGGAAATGACTTGTCTGTTGACATAGACTTTGCATTTCAACCAAAGCATCTTGGCATCGTGGAAGGCCACACTATACTTGGGGCTCCTCATTAGCCTCAAGGCATTTGTCCTTACGGCAGTCTCTTTATAATATTTTCCGTTGACATGGGAAACAGTCATGTGTTTATGATCCCACAAAAAGATGGTGGCACACCCAGGACAAATATTCTCAGTGCTTTGGTACTATAGTGAACTTCTTGTCTTCATAAGCATGTGCATATATAAGAGACTGACCTAGCCTATGGTTCGGCCTAACTTTGTCCCTATTCTTTCTTCTTGCAGATATTCAAGTATATTAGCTTTAACAAAACAATGACCCAGCTCTCCTCCACACTGGCACGTTGCGCCAAGGACATCCTCGGTTTTGCCATTATGTTCTTCATTGTCTTTTTTGCCTATGCCCAGCTGGGTTACCTTCTTTTTGGGACACAAGTGGAAAACTTCAGCACCTTTGTTAAATGCATGTAAGTGTGTAAGTCAGAATTTAACTATTCTGCTGACTGACTGTCAGTGAGACCTTGGCAAGTTTGTGGTTTTATACACCAGAAGATGGCTTTAGGCCCATTTAGGTTAAACTTCTCTGTAATTCTGGTGGTGAGAACTAAGTAGCTCAAAACGAGTGTTTTGAGATAGGTTCAGAATGTTGTTTTGATGTTTTGGGGTTGTTTTTTTGTAATAAGGAAGAGGCCCAGAAGGTGCTCCAGAGTTTTGAAAGTCTCTGGCTTCCAAATATACTCTCTGATCACATTGTTTCAGTGTTTGCACAATATCTGTATGAAAACTTCTTTTGTTTTTCATCAGATAGTACGCTGTAATTCAAGCAGCAATTTGGAAGGAATACTAGTTATTGCTACAGTGTTTTCACAGGGAAAAGCAGAAGTAAGTGAATTTATCTTATCAAGATGATAGCTTTAACCACTGAAGTGAAAAAGTCAGAAACATCATTTTAATATTATGTATAAATATATCTGGTTTTGATACGATAGTGGCTCTACTTTGTTTCTGAAAATGGGTAATCATATAATATCCTAATTTTAACACAAATTCAGCATGAAGTTTTCTAAAACATGCTGTATAATAGTCTAAATAAGATTAAGTACACATTTTCAAAGCAAGAGGACATATTTCGACATCACTGAATTGGGACAATTTAAACCAAAGAGGAAACAATACCATATTCCTCTTCCTCGTTCCCAGCTCCATAAATAGTTCAAATGCAAGGAATCTGAAATGGAACTTCACATTTCTCAGACAGGATTTTCAGGCTTCATACTCTCAAGGTCCTTATTCCTTGCACATGACTTCACAGTTTGTGTCTTCCTGTCTTTTTTTTTTCTTTTTTTTTCTTGGAGGATATTTTTGGACGAGTTTTTCACCAGTTAGTTTCTGGAGAAGTCCCACAGGTAGTGTATCAAGATACCTGAGATGAGGGCTGACCAGTGGGTGAATGAGCACACATAGTGGGTGTTGGGGAAGTGAGTTAAAATATCCTGATCTGTGACAATCCTTCAGTCCATGGCCCTGCCCAGACAACATGTGATGCTGAGGGAAGTGCCTGCTACATACAGAATTGGTTTTCAGCCTTTGTTCCACAGACCCATGGTATCCAGGTTCTGCCTTTAAGGGGTCTACAAGAGATAACTAAGATTAAGCAAAATTCTGACAATAGACTTAAACTCACTTCATTATAAGGACTATCAGTTGCAAAAGGCTGAAGAGCACTGTACAGTACTAGCACCCTCTCCACAGTCTCATGAACTCTCTTGCAAGAGAAGGCTTCAGTGAGTCAGATGCTTTTATAAGGGAAAATTTAGTTTATATTTTGCTTTTGTTTTTAACTCTTGTTGTGTCCAAAACACGCTTTGGACAATGAAAATTTGTGTGAAAACCATGTTTTACTTTCCAGACGGCTCTTGCTCTAACCATATCAACTCACCTCGCCCCTGAAATACAGCAGGTACATTTAACTCACCATTCAGACTGAATGTCTTAGACCCTGCCTTGGCTTGTGCCTGTGACCATCTGGACTGCAGGCAGGTTCAGGATGTAGGATAAATATATCTGCCTTTGTGTGACCTTGTGCTGTTTCTGTCTTCCAGCTTCACCCAGTTTCGGATCATTCTTGGTGATTTTGACTACAATTCCATTGACAATGCCAACAGGGTCCTTGGGCCTATTTACTTTGTCACCTATGTGTTCTTTGTTTTCTTTGTGCTCCTGGTAAGCAAAAAAGCTCTCCTTGTCCTCTGTGAGACAGTGGTGTTTGAGAGACCTCTACCTCTCCTGATAATCTCTGAGTTAGATTCAGTGCAAATGCTTAGAGAGAAATTTTCTGTTCTGATAGCTTTGCAGTGCAGAGAGACCAAAGTAGACAAAGAGCACACTGTAGCAATTAGGGATTTGATGATCAGGGTGATTAAGGACCGTATTCATATCCTTTCAGGCGAAGACTAAAACTGATTTGGAATACCACTGATGTGGTAGCTGGATTCAGGGGATTGGTTCAGCTGCTCTGTAGCAGGCAGTGAACAAAGCATGGGGGTTAGTCTCTGGCTTCCTAGGCAATGGATGCAGAGGGATGCGCATAATGAAAGACCAGGTTGAGCACCCAGTGCCAGAAATCCAAATGTAACCCGTGATCTTGCAGAAGAGGCTACCAAAGATTGTATTTAAGCTGAAAACAAATGTACTTTCATCCACTGCTTTAACTGGAAGGACCTTCTTCCCAGTGAGAAAGAACTGTGTGACTGAAGTGGGCCTTCCCTTCACCCACTTCAGTTTGACCAAGGGAATACATCTCATGGAAACAGTTCCTTGTTTAACTAAACCCTGCATATCTGTGCCTGTCTCTTGCTGCCTCAGCTGCTGGAGTAGATAAGATGCCCCATGCTTATTCATCCCTTCTTCCTCTTTTTCTAGAACATGTTCCTGGCCATCATCAATGACACCTACTCAGAAGTCAAGGAGGAGCTTTCAAGCCAGAAGGATGAGCTGCAGCTTTCAGACATCTTGAAACAGGTGATGAATAGTGAAAGCTGTCCTACTTTCTAGCTAAATCCTGAAGCATTTTCTGGAAGTCCCTGACCTACATAGAAACAGTGGTTGCAACTCCAGATCCACCCTCCTGGTGCACACAGGAGTCACAGTTCCTTTCTGGGGCAAATCAAGCTCTCAGACCCTTTGACAATGGGAAGATGAGAAAGCAGGGCTTGGGTGAATCCTAGTAGTTGAGCATGCTGGTAGTTTCTGAGAGACATTTCTTCCCAGGATGTTCTCTAGACAAAGCTCTTTCAGTCCTTGATAGAGTGCATTTTGCTCACTAAAACGACAGGTGCTATTTTGCTAAGCTGAGCATGTTAGGCTGTTGCAAATCTAGTGGGTTACATCAGGATTTCCCATGGGCAAATTCCAGAAAATGTCCTGGAAGGTCATAAGCTTTTGTGCTGTGGGACCAATATTCTGCAAAATACAGTATCTGAGACATTATCTTAAACAGCTGATGACTGGGAGATCAAATAAAGTGAGAGTTGGAAGGAAAAGTGCAGAGGGCAAACTTTACCAGGGAGACTCTGGCTACCCTGTTGGTGTGGCTGAAGGTGTAATCCTAGTTTAGAGATAGGACTCATTCAGCAGTGTTGTATTTTTGCTTTTGGAAAGCTTAAAATTTCCCTGTATTACTTAGCATCTGCTTATCCATTTTGCATTGTCCGCTCTGCCCTGTTTTTCACTGTTCTGCTTGTATGATTCCGTGTCCATTTGTACCTTTGGTAACAGAGCTACAATCGGACACTCATGAAGCTGAAACTGAAGAAGGAGAGGATTTCTGATGTGCAGAAAGCACTGCAGAACGGAACAAAAGAACTAGATTTTGAAGACTTCAAGAACAGCTTGAAGGAGTAAGTCAGTGAGCTTGAGGGATGCCTGCGTAGCCCTTTCTTTCGGTAATCCAGGTCATTTACATTCTCTGGTTTTCAAGACTGGGAGAGAAGTTAGTTCAGGTCTGGGAAATGTAAGACTTAAAAAATAGTTATCATCCTTCCTAACAAGATTAATCTCATGTTCGAAATAGGTTTATGTTACTATCTCTTTCTCATTTGGGATGTTTAAGTTTGTCACTGGCAGGAGGAAACAGTATGCTGATTTCAAAAGGGATGCTCCTACACTGTTAGAGCTTAACAGTGGAATTCAGTGCTTTGAGCTTCCTATTTCTATTCTATTGCAGACTGGGCCATGCAGACCATGAAATCACAGCAGCCTTCTCCACATTTGACAAAGATGGCAACCACATCCTTGATGAAGAAGAGCAACAGCAGATGAAGCATGATCTAGAATCGAAAAGGGTAAAAAAAGGGGCAAAGAAAAAAACCTTCTGGCTGGTAATGATCACTCCAAAGTGGTCTTAGGAATCTTTGGGTTTGTGGTATAAACTAAGCAGGCAACTCAAATACAGCTCCAAATCTGCCTGTTGGATAGCAGCTGAGTATGTCACTGCCTGTGAAGCTCTGTGTTATTCCCAGTGAAGCTGACATAGAGTTAGTATCCAACTTGGCAGGAGTCTCTTTATCTTCTAGGTTGCTCTGAATACAGAGATTGAAAATTTGGGAAAATCATATGGTGACAATAACCTGGAAGAGAAGCTGACCTACGTGGAAGCAAGGAATAACCACACCAATAAGGCCAGCTGGGTCTCCAAAGAAGAGTTCCAAGTGTATGTTTTTGCTGGCAGTAGTTTAATCCCTCTGCAAATGAGGGGTCTGATTCCCTGCTTCTTCCTTCTCTGATGTAACTGTTCACACCGATGCTGAGCAAGTCCAGTATGGTCTTCTCCCTTTTTATCTGGCACATGTGTAAATGAGCAGGTCAGATGAGAGCTGGGACAGTTCTCCTAATGGAGTTTGCTTGTTTCCGTAAAAGTTTGAGTTAATAAACTTTGCTTTCTGCCTGTTGAATAACCTCCACAGCTGTCAGCTACCCACAGGCAATGTACTGTCACGTTTCATGTCAGAAGGTAGCCCGGATAACTGGGCCAGGGAAAGTTGATACCTTTACAGAAGGTCGTGTGGGAATAAATATCCTTGACTTATAGCCTAGTTGGCTTTCATCTCCCAGGTCTGACAACAACACTTGGCTGTTTCTTCCACAGGAGGAACATGGGATAAACATAGCACAGAGAATCAGGAGAACCTGATTCTGCTGCTGAGAAACACTTAGCAATCCTCATAGGCCATATCAAAGGAGAAGCAAGTACAATAATTAATAAGGGATTATATTGTGACTGGACTATGATCCAAAGTGGTCTGATCCATCCTAAGCAGAACCACTGATTACAGATGAAAACACAGTGTAGAAGGGAGTTATGTTTTCAGTGGGTATGAATCAATTATCTGATATGGAGCATTCACTCCTACTTGAGGTCTGGTCCATTGTCTGTGAGATATCTGCTGCAAATCCTACCGTTCATCATAAGGAAAACCTTGCAAATACTGTCAATGTCTCCCTCAGCCTCCTTCAACGTGTGCTGCAGCTGGAACAGTCCATAAACAGCATTGCCTCCAAGATTGATGCCGTGGTGAGCAAGCTAGATGTGCTGGAAAGAAACAAGCTGAAAAGGAAAGACCTGTTTGGCAAATCACTGGATAATGTCAGCAAGGTTGGTAGCCCTTCATCATGCATATGAACCAGCTTCAGGGCAGGTGACCAGCCCTGCTGTGTGAAAGGGCCTTTGGTTTTTTTTCAATCCTCATTGACATAAGACAAAAATGGTTGGGAAGGGTCAGCATTTTATATGATCAAGCCTTTTGTTTTCAAGCAAAGTGACACACCCTTGTGCTGTCACATCCACCCAGTTAACCATGATACCTTTAAACACATCTTCCAGCTCCTTTGAGGTCAAGCTCACTCCTGTGGCATGGGACGCAATGCACTGAGGTACAAAGTTGCTTTGTACCTACTTGTCGTCAGACATAAAAAAAAATAAAAAAGTTAAATCATACTGTCTTTCCCAGCAAGAGCAGCTCATGACAGTGTTGTGGATGGTGATCTTAAATAATCAAGAAGCAAGGTTCTCTTAGCACACAAGGTGGATGATTGTTAACTGTCTGCCCACGATCTCTCATTGCAGAACTGGGTCTTTTGCCAAAGATTACCTGTATCCGGTCAACCAGAGTATTTTGGGTCTTCAGCTTTAAAGTCAAAGGCAACAAGGCATGTGGGAGCCGTGTCATTACCTCAGATTTTTATGGCTTGGATAATTGAGAAGATCCAACCAGCACAAAGTGACCTAGCTGAGTCAGAAAGAAGCCTCTCTTGCAGAGTAGTCTTGGGATCCCTTCCCATCTGAAAGTGTTTTGGGGGGGGTCCTTCTTCTCATGTGAACATGCTTAATCAAGAGTTTGTTTGCAGAGTTGCTTTCCCACAGCATTTCTGTAAATATTCTCTTAGAGGAGGAAAAGTGATTAATCTCTCCTCATTTGTCTAATGCTTGAACGTGCACTCGTGTACTGCAGCAAACAGTATATTGGTTCCTTCATAGACAGGCAGGCTTGTACTAATATGTGGAAGAATGTGGGAAGACATCTAAGTATCATGCCCACCTTCTGTCTCTTCTAGAGAGTTGCTAGACTTCTTAGTAGCTTACTAATATTGCAGGTCACTCTTTTTTTTCTGGTTCACAGGAGGAAGAATCCAGTCAGGAAGAGCTGCTCCCCCAGAACCTAGACCAGCTGGTGAAAGAAGAAGCAGAAGGTCGTGAGATGGAATGTGGACGAGGAAGCGATCTGAGTGGCAACTCTTCCCAAAATGGGGTGTATCCCATCTTGCCTGGGTCAAGTGTGCCAAGGTCTCAGGTGTCCAAGAACATCCAGCCACAGTCTGATGTGCACTTCTAGCGAATAGCCTGACTACCATGGTACTAAGTCACTGTTGGTTGTTTCCCCACTGTTAGAATAATTCAGACAGCTGGACACAGACACCACTGTTGCCAGGAACTGGTGATGTGAAAAATCAGGGATGCTTTTTTCCAGTGTAATGATGTATACTGTCACAGAGCTAGAACTTCTGCCCCTTGTATCTCTGGAGTAGGTGGAAATTTGGAACCAGGTGAAGTATAAGGATTCTGCTTCTGAACAGGCTGATGTAAAGTCTTTTAATCTATCCTTTTCCAAAAAGTAGAGACCCTAGAACTCTGAGAACACTTGTGTCCAGAGTGGGACACATTGCAGCTTGTTCCCAACACACACACAATTGTCTGCAGGGCAAAGATATGGTTATCATGTAAACAGTGCAGAGTATAATCATGAGTGTGAGGTGGAAGGGAGAAATTTAGTTGTTTGTGTATACCTGGTTTTGTTCTGTTGTAGTTTGTTTCCAGTATTCTTTGGTAACCCTCTCTGTACCTTAGACTCAGATGTTGAGAAAAGAGTATACTAACACCCAGCTCTACATAACTAAAATGAGAGTTGACTCCTAATGTAATTGGGAAGAGATCTAAAGTATCATAAACAGAGAAGCAGTTGTTACTGGTAGTATCCTAGGTTTAAGTGTTAGGGAACAGATTTCTGGTTATATGGTTTATAACACAGCTCTTGGCACTAAGAAATCTCTTTATGTTGTCTCTTTTCACATACCTTAAATTGCATTTCAAAGTACTTCACAAAATTAGCACCATATTTACAGAGTTGTGATGCTTCTCTTTTTTTTTTTTTGTCAAAGAAACTATTTGGTTTGCAGTTGTGGGTGCTAACTAATACCATTTCAGTTGAAAAATATTGTGAAAATGAGGTGAATGTCAGTTTTTCAACCACATGCAAAATACTTCTTTTCCAGGCTTTTTCATTTTGCTGAGACTTCTCTTTCCTTGTAGTTGGTGCAGAATATTGCTGCCATTACGAGACCACTGTAAATGTATTTCAACTATCTTAATTGCTGCTATTTCGCAATAGTTAACCTCAAATAGGCTCTGTAGGCTTAAAGCCAAAAGAACTGTGAATTGTACCACACCACTGCTAACAACTCTCATTAGTGTTATACTGTTCATTGTGCTCTGCAGAGCAGTGATAAGTTTTGTGAGGACCTTGTGCAGTGGCATTTTGTATTACCAGCTTTTTAAGATGGGTGTGTCACTGTGTGGTGTGTCACATGGGAGAGCCTCTCTGGGAATGTATGCAGGTCCTCAGGGTCAACCCTGCCCTCAGATGGCCCAGGTTCCAGGGCTGTCACAGCTACAAGATATCATTGATAAATGCACTGATAGAGTCAGTGGAAGATAAGTTGCTGGCTGAGTCTCATCTCCTTAACATAGCAACAACTACTGTTAGGACAATAGGATTCTGAAATCAGCTTCTGCCAAGAAAATGAGTATGAAGGCGACTGATTAACTATAAGGCCTGGCTTTATAAAGCCTTGGATCTCTCACATGGAGAGTGTTGTTTTGTTGTTCTGCTTAACAGAAATGTGGCACAAGACCTCCCAAGCTGTGCCAGACACCCACAAGACCAATCCAACGGGTAACACACACTGAGCATACACATGGACAGTGCAGCAAAAAAGCCTTGCTGTCACTACACACCAGGAAGTACCCTTCACTACCCTGCTTCTTTCTGTCCAGGGACCTCTGTGTCAGGGAAGGCAAGCGAGGCAAGAGGACAATGGTCTAGTAGCTGGGCTCAGATCTACAGGAGGGTGACCATCAGCCTTAGGCAACCATGTCACAGGCACTGTGGTCTGCTCTTGAGGGCAGCAGGAGGAGAAAAACGGTCATGTTTGCACTGCAGGGTTTGTTCATGCCTGAAACTTGGGAAGCCAGCTTTCCCTTGCATGAGAGTCTGCACAGGGCTATTGCAGCCAGGAGAGATGTCTGCCTCTCCTTCTGCCTGTCTGTGGCAACCACAGGATCCGCAAGCCCAGCTTGCCAGTGCTCCCTACTTCCCACTGAAAAGAACAGCCTTGCAGTTTCCTCTCCTTTGGGCTGAGGGATAGCGGTCAACCTGCCCTGTTGAGGAAGCCTGAACAAGCTCTAGGATCAGACAAGAACTGCAGGCTGCAGTGGTCTCCTGGGTCCATCAACAGCCTAGTCAGCGAGCTCCTTTTTGCCTGTTTCTGGCGCAAAGACTGCTCCCTTGACCTCATGCTGTGATTTTGGTGGTGCCAGTGCTGCTCAGTGTAAAACAAGTTCTGTCACAGATATATGTCAGTGCTCACATTAGTGTCTTCTCTCTTACTTGTACATCTCCATGCAACTGTGTCTTGTCTGTTCCATGTATATGATGTGTCCTAGAGTAGGGCAAGGAAATGACTTGTTCCCAGCAATCGCTTGTGTATAATTGTCAATTGTGTCTTCAAGCTGGCTGAGAAATAACATTGATACATTGAATGGTAAGTTCATACAGCTTCTTTTCAGATGTGTGTTGTCAAGCCTCTCATCAGGAGCTATTGTTGTTTAGGTGATGGGAAAAGTAAAGTATTTTTTCCTTTATAGCAGGTGCATGTCCATATTTTGTTCCAATTTGCAGAGGGTAGCCTTCCAAACAGCAGTGTCACAGCTGTGCCTTGAGGTGATTAAAATCTTCAGAAGAAGGTTTGGAAAAGTATAAGGTGCTCTGGAGAGATAATACCACCACAGTTATGTGTGTTGGCAGTCACAGTGGGTGGGGTCTGAGCCCCATTGTGATAAGTGCTGTGTGTGGTTCAAGGGCCAAGCTGCCTTACATCACTCTTGGATCCAGCCAAGGAGGAAGAAAGTAGTGTCCTAACCATGGTGTCAGAGCACTAGAGATTCACTGATGTGTGCAGAGAGGAGCATGGGAGACGTGTCTGAAGCAGGCTCAGGCACCTGGCAAGGGGCAGCCCCAACTGGCCATGGCCATGAGTGTGGAAAGCTTGTGGCAGTGTCTCGACAATGAGCAAGCCTAACTTGTCATGTTTAAACGGGACATGTAAATCCCCAGGCTCTCCACAAATACAGCCAAGCTCTTGGTGTTACCTTATCAACCGTGTTTAGTTTACTAGTAGATGTCAGCCAGAACCACTCACTGTCCTTCACACCTACAGCCTCTTCTCTGTTCTGTTTTCAAAGGAGGTCATTAGCAAATCTCCCATTTGTTTTATCAAGATTTTTACACCGAGAAACAAAGAAATTACTCTCTTAGTGTCAAAAAGACAGAAGCAGAATCCAGGGTTTCCAAAACACACCTTATATACTAGAGCATCCCACTCAAGTATTGTGGCAGACTGTCCATCTCTGCAGGTTATAGTTCTCTTTCCAACCTGTAAGCAGTATTAGTACAGGTTTTGCTCATTTTTTGCAGTCTTGTGAAAAGTCCTCATGAGTGCTAGATTTAGCCTACAGCTGCTGCTAACTGATCAGCCTTTAGCAGCAGGAGGTTGTTGGCCGGAGACCACCTTGCCCCTACTCTTTTACCAACACATCTTAGCAGGAATCACTTAAAAAAAAGAAAGAGCAACACCAGGAAACAACTGTTAGTATTCACAGAGTTTATTAATAACTAGAGAAAAGGGAAGGGAAAAAACAGTATCATCTGATTAGCCACCTGATTATAAACCAAGATGAAGTGCCACACCGTCTATTTGCAGCCTGCTATTAGGAAGGCAGTAAAAGTAGGAGGAATTTCAGTGGGTGCCAGGTCTATTCCCCCTCCTGAGCTCAGAGGCCAAGGAGTATATTAAAATAGATATGCCAGGTTTTGGAGAGAGGTGGCAGAATTCAGTTCTTAAGGAAATTACTAAGAAAACCTGTTTGTGGCCTGCTTCCAGAGGTGGCAAATGCCAGACATAGCTTACTGCCAGCCAGCTTTGCTGCGCACACGCCAAGTACCCAAGTGCATGGCAGAAGGGTGCCAGCCCCTGAGATGCGGTGAGCTAAGACCCAGTCCTGGCTGAGGAGTGCTGGAGGAGGAATGCAAATGCCCAGCTGTTTGGTGACGGGTCTCCAGCCTGAGGTGATGCTGAGGCATGCCACAGCAAGTTAACCAGAGAGCCAGTGTGCCTGGTAGTGACAGGGCTCTCTGGCACTGAATGTCCCAGTCGAGCTCTGGATAGTGCTGTATCCTGACCACTGCTGTCTCCAGAAGAAACTAGTTTCTCTGCTGGTATGCTCACCTCCAGGTGCTAGAAGACACAGCACCCTGAGAAACATCACAGCGACGTGCAAGGCAGGAGCCTGAAGTCGGCTGTGCTTATCCTGCCTGAGAAAGGGCTGAGAAGCCATCCCAAGTGATCATTTCTGTTGGCTGTGACTACTTGTGGGCTTCCCTTCTGCCAAAAGCATCAGAAATAACAGCAAAGGGCTAGCTCAGGCATAGAAAAAACTCCATATACACACATGCACAGACACGCGCTCATTGCTGTAATGTGTCAAACCACACAGGTTGTTCAGACGTAGCTGGAGTTGGCGAAGTGAGAAGGCTTTGAAAGCACATGCAAAGATTTCTGGGACAAACAAAAGGGCAGAGCTTTTTCACTCTTACAGCCCCTATTTGCTATAGAATAGATGACTGTTATGGCAATGAGAGATGGCAGTTTTTCTGAACCCTCTCAGGAATACAGCCTCTTTTGCCTCAAAGGGTTTTGTCCTGTACCGGCCAAGAAGTCATGCTACCAGCACGCAATCTCCACCACATAGATATGGAAACAAAGGCAGTGGAAGTCCCATAGCACCAGGATCTGGTCTCTGAACTGTTTACTCAATCACATTGGGATGTGTGACTAGGAGTTTGCCTTCAAAAGAGGCAAACAGTGGTGAAAGGAGACTTGTGTGACATCTAGCCCATGTCTTGGTTTTACAAGAGCATCAAAAGTGGATGGGAAGTGCACAGTACGCACTGAAAAAAAGCCATCTTGATCACCTCCTCTGTATGCTGGACATGCTTTGTCAAATGCCTTACCAGCTCTGATCTCATCAAACTTGTTAGGTTTGACATGATTCATGAGAGAGGGCTAGGAGACCTCTCAGGAAGGAAAACCTGAGGGACCATGTTGCATGCTTGCCTATTTCTAGTACTAGGAAGGAGAAGAAAGGCCTTTGATTTGCAGAGCCCTGGTGCTTTGATGGAAGGGAGTGGTTTGTGGGCCATGCTCTTGTTGCAGGACTGGGCTACAGGGGTCTTGGTAAGGGCTGTCTTACCGTGGAGCTGCTGAGAGTAGAGCAGGAGAGAAGGCTGGACTGGATGAAGATCAGTGCAGAGGCGGGCAATACAGGCAACTAGAAACAGGGAAAAAAGTACAGCAAAGCTCAATGATGACTTTATTTTATAACAAACCAAATTGCACTCACTTCTGTTCTCCTACCTGCATATTCATGAGGAGCAAGAAATGTGTCCAAACGGACTGTTCAGCATTTTGGCACCAAGGCCTGTGTCCCTGTGCTGTGGCCAGGAGTCCTTGTGATGACACAGAATAAGGAACACCAGTTATAGAGTCTCCTGTGCTTCACAGCCTGGTGACCATGGACTGTTTTTCATGTGCCTTTTCATACCCTTTAGGAGATGACAGTGTTCAGTTTCTTACCCTGTCTCTCCTCTGTGAGATTTACTCCTTCTTCCACAGTCTGACCACCTGAGCTACCCCTAGATGTGTTGATGTCCTGGTGAGCAGCTAAGCTCCGTGCCATCAACACCTGCTGCTCCTGGTGTTCCACACTCAGTCTCATTTACTCTCCATTCAGAGTTGTCTTAATTCGTCTACTATGGTTGTCCACTTCCCCTGCCTCTCCCAAATTACTGCCAACTGTCTCCTACCCTAGGACACCTAGTTCCTCTTCAGTGGTTCCTGGGAAGCTCTGGGCTTCCTCTGTCCCTTTTGTATGCACTAGTCATCTCCACTCACACAGCAGTTTCTAAACTAGAAATAAAAAAATAGGTCTGGAGAGGAGCAGAGAAAAATTGAGAGGCCCTGGCCAAGACAAATACCAGGCACTATTTGAAAGAAATAGCTAAATATTGAGATGCAGCTGGTATCTAGTGGAACATAACCAGTTGAGCCAGCTGGAAGGTGAGTACAAAGAGCTCCGGTATAAGTAGCTTAGGAGTGCTGTGCTTTTTTCTGTGGCATCACTGGATGAGCTGCGCAACCAAGTGCTTCCTTCTTTTGTTCTCCCTTTCATCTATGTTACTGCCTTCATCTTTGTGACAAACATCCAAACACCTAGTCTGGCCTATTCCTTTGGGTTCTTTGGTAACGCTTGCTATGTGGTGATTCCTTGTCTTCCTGCTTCAGTTTCCCTATTGGTGAATATGATTTTTCTACAGTCTGCACCAGAGTAGGGGACAGCTGAGATTTGTGAGCCTTTGCACTTTGCCTTTTTCTTTCCTCTAACGTCATGCTCTCCTCTGTGTTTGAACGACAGTAGTTGTCTGCCAATGTCACACAGCAGTGTTAGGCCTATAGAAAGGCACAAAGGGGGAAGTTATGGAGGAGGAAGAGCTGGTTTCTTATCTGTCCTCCAGAATACAAGCCGTTTACTGTCCCGCTATCTCACATTCTGCTGTTTTGCAGTGTCTTTTTGGGGAAGGACATTCTGCAACTGTAGATGTACAGCACTCACCGCAAAAAAGGTTTGAATCTGTTTGAGACTGCCACAACAAACACTAATGGCAGCAGCTAAAGCCTTGGGAGTGGATAAAAGTTAAACGGTTTTTAGGAATGGCTGGTGGGGCAGCCTGGACTTCGCTCCTGAGCGAGGAGGTGAAATGTCTATGTAACATTGTGTGTGTCAACATTCATGTCTAGAGAGAGAGCTGACCTCTGAAGAGCTGAGTTGGGATAGATAAAACACACTTTAATCCTGTTAACCTCCTGCAGGCACTGAGGCCCTCAAAAGGGAAGCAGAAGGACAGAGTGCCCATCCCTGACTTGCAAATAGCCATTCAAACTGTACGTGAGGGAGTCCTGTCCCAGGAGCTTCAGCTGAGTGTGGGAGAATCTTGCCCTGGGGAATTTGTGTTGCTGTCCCAGCTTAACTTGGTGCCACTTCTTAGTCTGCAGTCCCAGGCTTTGTCGTATTGGTGTAAGAACATGGGGCAGTCACAATTGGTGTCTCTCCATATCTGCTTTATTGAAGAGGACACGGGAGCTTCCTTTCTTCTTAGCAGGCTCCCAGAGTTTATCTCTGTAGTAGCTGCTATACAGTGTTGCTAAGATATATCCTTGGTCTAAGGTCTCTATTCCCAGCTTTCTCATCAGACCTCAGCATTTCTACCTGTGTTATCTTCTTTTCATCTATCTAGACTGTGAGGGAAAGGAGTGTCTCTATTTTTACTGTATATTTTATGGTAGCCCTAGGTTCTCTGTAAAATTATTAAAACCAGCAAGCTGGAGCTGTAAATATTGAGCACATTTATGTTGTTAGCTTTTTAACTACTGAAGAACTGCTACGGTGGTTTAGATGCACTAGATACTTTAAAGTACAGATACTATATCGTTGTCTCATTACTGGTTTTACACAGATAATACTTGTGTGTAATTACGTTGATCCTATAGTTTAGCTATTTGTGATTTCTGTTGGATTAAAGTCCATGATATCTCAGTGTAGCACCCTAGTTAAATATTGATTTCCTTTACTCTTAGATTTGTTTGAATCCTTTTTTATCTCCAACCAGTTAAGGATTTAGTGCTACTATGAATTCAGAGCATGGACTAAATGATTAACAAAACCGGACAAAGTCAGATTTCTTCTATATAATCCGCAAGTCTTGCAAAAGCCAGCTGCTCCAAGGCAAGCAGCACTTTAACCAAGTAAGGGAGGCCAGTCAGCCCTAGCTTTGAGATGATGAGCAGTCAGGGAAAAGGCACAATGAGATGAGGTTTTGTGCCTAGGGTGGTGAATTTGTACATGCAGCAGTTTCAGCACACATATACACATCTGTACACACTGTGTGTACAGGTGTGTCTTTTAGAAAGGTTTACTGTAGCTTTTGGGAAAGAAGAGCTAGGAAATATCTCTCACCCATGCACCATGTCTGATATTGCTGTCTTCTGCATTGATCTCAGAGTTGCTTTTGTACAGAGAGCATTGGCATCTGCTTCTTGCTGCATTAAGTAGAGAAGAAAGTAGTATTCATCAGCATTAGGCAGGACTTAAAAATGTCCTAGATCCTCAGGGCAATGAAAGCAGCATCCTAAAGAGACCAGTGGAGAAACAGATCTGAAAATGTTATGACTGACAATTCTGCTAGACAAAGCCATGACTCGATCAAATCGTGGCAATCCTTGGCCCATGTGGAAAGCTGGACTAGAAGAAACTCTCAGCACCTTTTTCAAATAGATGTTTTTGTGGTGCTGTGGCTCAGACTGCAAGAAGATGGGAAGAAGAAACCAAGACCTTCAGCAGAGAGTGGAACCCACTTGGTAACTTCTTACCCACTCTGTGTGGATAGGCACATGTGGGACATGTCTAGTGTGACCAGAACCCATCGGAAAGAAGCAATGTTCAAATCAGCTGCAAATGAGAATGATGCTTTTCAGCAGGAAGTCTCAAAGCCTGACTTTTTGCTTGGTCCCTTTCTCCATGCCCAGGACAGCATCATGGTCTTTCCTGCTCTGTAACCCTGTAATGGCAGCTAGATCAGAGGCTCAAAGCAGCAGGGGCTAAGGAGCCCAAAGACCCCAAAACTGTGCTAAAAACTGCATGAGATCTGAAATACGACCCAGGTTACTCTTGGCTTGCTATCACAGTGTATCAAGGCAAGGCCTGTAGTATGATTTGTTTAATGTCACTCAGTAAAAGCAACAGGGCTTTGTAGCTTGGTGCTTGCCAGAGCTTTACACCAGGCGAATGCCTTTGTTGTCTTTTAGTAAAGACTACATCCTTTAATCAGAAGTAAAGGCTGACATTTCACAAGGTAAAATACCCCTCCCTGTGGATGAGCAGCAGAAAGCAGTGCTGGCACCCACCAACCTACAGAGTGGTGCAGCGAGAGAAAAGCACAGTGAATACTATCAAGCTCTCCTCAGGCTTGTTATGAGTATTTGTCTCAAACACCCATATCCCTGGGCACTGTTTCTACCCCTGTACTTGCAGAAATCTTCCTCAGTAACAGTATGAGCTAGAACAACTGGATCAGTAAAATGGTACAGTTGAAAAATATTCCCATCTGTGGTGAGAGATGAAACAGGCTGAGGATCAAAAAGCTCCTGGAGAAGTCCAGAAAACTGTTGCTTGAAGAACAGGCTAGAAGAAGGCCAGATGCTGTAGTTGGCAGGTCTGGTTCCTCTCCATATCTTGGGTCTCTGTCTATTTCTTTGCCATTAGGATGTGCTTAGTTAGGCACAGGGGGCAGAGAAGCATTTCTTTCCATTTCATCAGGTGTGGGAGGACCAGTGCTGTTTCCCAAAATTACCAGGATGAAGGCATCCATCACCTCTGTCTGAGGAGTAGCTCAAGTGAAACTGTCAAGAGTAACCTGAATCTTTAATTATGCTCCTTCAGCAAGTTGTGCTCCTTCACCACTGTTCAGACACTATGTGGAGCAGCAAGTTCATGACTCAGAAAATGCCCACCTCTGCTCCCAAGCACAGAAGTGTTTTGTGGTTTTTTTCCTCACTGTCCCAGGCACGTGACGAGAGAATTGTCACTGCAGCACATTGAGGAGTAGTGAGTATTTAAGGCTGAAAAATGCGTGGAGCAAGAGATGTGTGTGCTTGGTGAAACACTAGGGCAAAAGTCTTCAACGTAGGCAGATTTTCCTTGAAAGAGGAAATCACAAAAGAAGCATGAACTCAAGTCCACTTCTGACCCATAGAGAGACAGCAAGCCTGATCCTTGGGTGTATGGCAAAACTTGCTCTCCTGACAGATCTCTAAAGCTGTTTCAATCCCCCCGTAATTGCATCTGCTCTGGACTCCTGTCAGCCCTGTACAGCAATGCAGTTGCATGAAATGTGTCTTCTGCCTAGCGCATCAACAGCACTGAGTGCACCAACATGCCTGGAGGGAGGCAGGGGTCAGAAAGTGGATAGGTGAACCTTTGGAGTTTTTATTGGTTGGGTAGCTAGAGGTATGCTGCAGCTTGAGTTGTAAATTCATCTAGCAAGAGGTGTTAGAATAAAGCAATGCTGTACAGAACCACAGAGGGCAGTCAAACCGGAGGCAATTGATATGATGACTTGACAGCTCTGCTATAAATCATACATATAAACCACAAAATCCGGCTTTTCCTGCATTCACAACACCAAGGAGTCTTGGGGGAGCGAGCTTATTTATAAAGACAATAGTGCTTGGGAACAGGAGGCCAAGGAGAAGTCTTGACAACAAACCAAAGGGAATCCGATCTGCCTGCTTTCACACGTTCTCCTAGCTGGGAACACATGGCAGCACAAAGCGGCAGCCCGACAGACAACGGGTAACCCCAGCGGGCTGCCATGACCTTGGGCCCAGCGGGGAAACAGTTGAGAAGCATCCTGCCTCTGGAGGCGTGAGATCAGCGTGGCAGTGTCACCCTTGAGAGATTCCCGGGACTACCTCTGGCCCCAGTTGACCCAGCTGGACGGGAACCATCCCCTGGGTGTGATGACCTTTCCAGAAGGCGGGAGGGCAAGAGAGAGAGTGGGTGTCCCTGCTCTGTGCTAGGGATGCGCAGGGGCCGCCTACGGGGCACCTCGTGTCCGACGGCCGTTCTCCCCTCCGGTGGTTTCCAGCCAGAGAACGCCGTTCCTTTTCCCCCTACTCCTCCTCTCCCCGCCCCAGGAGGGCGGGGGCATAGCGCGGGGCAGCCCTCGACACCCCGGCGAACTGGGNCTGGCTCGGCTCGGCCGGGGCGCGGGGTTGCCCCGCTGGCAGGTGGGGATCTGGGGAGGAAAGCAGAGCGTGGTCGGCTGGGTCATTTCGCGGTACTAGTTTCTAGCGGAACTGGCCTGTCAGGACAAGGGCGGGAGGGTGGAGGGACACTGCTTGTGAGGCGCTGATGGTGCCTGGTCCTACCTGTAGCATCTTGCTAAGCTTTTCTCATCCTCTTGTCACGCTTGCACATACTCGCAGCAGTGGTTTAGCTTGCTAATGCTCATGAGTAGCTTTGCAAAAGTCCATATAAAAGGATTTATTGTGTAATAAGCTACAGAACCTGTACAGAACAGATTTGAGGTATACAAACGTTAAAAAGTCTAACCAGGACGTTGCCCCTGGTGTCACTATCATCCTGACTTTTTTTTTTTTCTTCCTGATCTGTTGTGCAACCTTTCAAGCATGTAAGCCTTCTCTTGCTGATGTAACCAGCATATCCTTTCTTGTTTCCCATAAGCAAGGGTTTCCCAGGAGTGACCAGCCTGAGAGCTCAGGATGTGTCTAAGCTAAACATACTTTCTTTTTCCTCACCACTTTTATTTTATTTATACAGGAAAAAACTACTATAACTTCTTGAACTCTTAAGTGATAGGAAAAGACAGAGGAAAGGGCAATGCCTGCTTCTTTAAATCTGGCTCTTATAGTTTCAGTTTCTTAAAAGGATAAAGGATGACCATCTCTCTCCCTGAGAAATCCACTGCTTCTGCAGTAGTGGGTATTACTGATCCTGCTGGTTATCAACCTCTCAGTCCTGGAAGAAGTGCAGATGGTGGGAAAAGGGTGACTGGTGGGATACATCTACATTCCCACAAAACTCAAGTAACCAGCAATGGATGTCTTTGTGGACAGTTTTCTCTCCTTGCTCTCTTAGCCTGATGACCACCTTGGCTTTCTGCAACATCACAGTAAATTTTTAGCTTTCGAACAAACACCCTCATGCCAGCAGCTAGAAGGGAAGTAAATGATTAGACTAACTTGCGTTAGTCTAACCTGTCGTGTTCAGTTTCTGCAAAGGGCATGTAGTAATTCCTGTCTGCCTTGCTGTAGTTCTCTGGAAAGGGGACAGAAGGGTTTATAGCTGTGAGGGCACCTGGCTAAAATGGAGGGTAGAAGTTATGGCCAGGCCTTTCACAGGCTGCAGAACTTGGGAATTGCAGGGTTTCCACATTCTCCACATGCAACATCAAGGCAAGAACTTTAAACTTTTTTTTTTAAACAAGTGAAGAGATCCAAACTTGGTCTCCATCAGTTAAAGTAAGAGAAAGGGCAGCAGTTCCTTGACAAAAGAGCTCTTCTGCTGTGACTAAGTGAATCCGTATCAATGGTTAAACACATACTAGTGTAATTCCTACTACGTAAGCTCTGATGCATGGACAGGGAGAACAGTTCCTTCCCATTGCTGTTCACATGTCCTCCCTTTCAGGTGCTCCCATCCTGAGCTAGAGAGGCAGCTTATCTGCTTGAACCAGAATGCTTTCTAGATAGATAACATACTTGATTTTCCATAATGTACCATTTTGTACCATGTTTTTCTTTATTGTGGTGTGTCCCAGATCTCTCCCTGTGGGAGGAGGATCTCTTGCTGTTCTTCACGGTAAATGGTCCCTGCAGACAAATCAAAATTTCTCTTCCTATTTCTAGTTGTGAAGTATCTTGATACTGGTGTGACTGACTCATGATAAGCTGCATATGTAATTGTTATTTTAATCATATTGATATCTCTGAAACAAACTTATGCAGGAAACAAGGTGCATGTGACTGGCCTTCATTTTTGTAAGCACAGCCGTTTTTACTTCCTGTGGTTCTTCATATAGATTCATTGATAGGTTGTTGTTTTTCTTTTTCTTTCCCCTACGTTTTTTGTGGGGATGGGGTGGGGGAGGTAAGCATGTTGTGCTTGAAGGAGGGGAGCTTGAGTCTCTTTAGCTTAAGTGGTAGCATCTTGTATTTGTAGTCCTCCCTGTGTTGAGCAAGATGGTGACCATCACAGATGGGTTTGTTTTTTATCTCAGTAGATGCTCTTTGAGCTAGCATCACTTCTGGAACATATATGTCTCATTCTTAAAGGCTAAGTGTATTATTCTAAATCTGTGAGTTTCTGTGCCCTTGGGGACTACTGCGTGTCTTCCAATGCGGATGTCCATCCTTTTAGAAACTTGGCATGCATAAGCATTGGTGTGGGTGAACTTGCTTTTCCAAGACACTTTCTGCAGAAATATTTGTTTGCGTGTCTCCTTCCTCTGCATGTTGTTTTGCATTCTTTGTCTCAACAGATGGGAACTGCTCAAAACGACAGCGACCTCAAAAAACTTCATGCGGTGGAGCTTGACTTGTGTAACAAAGACATGATGGCAGACACATTTGATCACAGCATTATTTCTGTTGGAGAAGAGGAAGGAGTGGGCAATTTCCAACGTTCTCTTCCAACACAAGAGTCCCTCCGATCCCCTCGGGGCTCTGTTGTGAGTTTTCATAACATCCAGTATTCTGTGAAGCAGTCCAGTGGATTCCTTTGTAAACGGAAAACTGTGGAAAAGAAGATCCTTCATAATGTTTAGTAAGTTCTTGCTTAAATAAAATACTAGAGGGTAGGAATTAATCTGCTGCTGTGAATCAGTGACCTCCATGTCACCTTCCAGATCCAGCTGTGCTGGTAAAGAAGTGACTACCTTCCTGCCAGTCTGCAGTTCATGTGAGCACTTTCTAAATTTCATTTTAGACAAAATAGCTGGGATACAGCTGGAGCAGTTTCAGTTATTAATTTGAGAAAATTAAGATCAAACTTGTGTGAACTCTTCTGCAAGAAGATCTGAGGGTTCCCTTAATTATGGTTCAGGCTGCAATCAGATGAAGTGAGCAGCAGAGAGCACTTGTTTCTTCTTTTCAAGACCCAGCTCAGCAGGGAAGATACTTAATTTCTGTCTTTCGTAGATTGCTTTTTTTATGTCCAGCTCTGGTTCTGCTCTGACTGGAAATCTGGGACAGGAAAGGAAAAATACTTATTGGTTATAGATTTAAAGAGAAGTTTTCAATAATCTCTGAGTTTTCCTTTCAACAGCATATTGTTCATCTTACCTCTACTATGAGCTGCATGTGAACAGTCCTCCATTTGGAAATAACTCTTTCCTTCTTCCAGTGGCATTATGAAGCCAGGCTTGAATGCTATCCTGGGGCCAACAGGGAGCGGTAAATCTTCGTAAGTACTTTCTTCTGTTCCTTCAAACGGACAGTCAAAGAGGATTTGGATTTCTGAGGGCTGGGGGAGATGTGAGGGGTCTGCAGGCTCAGACCTTTGCATGCATGTGAAAAATTAGGTGATGCAGTTTGGCCTCATGTCCCTCTATTGGCTTTGCTGGAGTTCTTCCCCTGCAGTGGTGTTATACTGCTCATCTGCTCCAGCTGGTGGTCCCTATTACTTGCAGTCACCTTTGGTGGTGGCCTGAGTTAAGGTGCCAGGCTGAACTGGGGTGACTGGATCTCAGGTGTAGGCTCTGTGCTGGACCTCTAATAGGGTGAGGGTGGGGATGTAAGCTCCCTCAGAGCAGGCGAGATCATCCCCTGTGAAGTCACTGCAGCAAGACTTCCTTAAAGATGCTAAGTCAAACCCTTCTCTGACAGCTGACAGAAATATGGTGTAATGTCAGTCTGTAGGACGCTCTGGATCCTCACCCCAACTTGGCTGTAGCCTGGTGTGTGGGGGTGCACATGTGCTTGGGTTCTTTGGACGAAAGCACGGAGAAGTACCATGCAGACTCTCTCCAGCCAGAGCTGGGTTTTCTCTCCAGTATAACCATGGTAAGAGAGCCCTTTGTCACTCTCTGCCCTTAAGAATATCAGAGACTGGCAAATATGACCAGGATTCACACAGATCTGTCTTTGTGATGACCTTTGATTTTCCTCTCTTATGAGACTACTGGCTAATCAGGAAGTTTTCAGGAGAAGCACTTCATCAGGGCGGTGTTTACTTAGCTAGCAGACAGACTGGCTTCTGCATTGGCAGGAAGGAGAATCCAGTGTTAAAACAAAATTACTTTAGAGAATTAATCTTAACACTAGTCTTGTTTATACCCATTTGGATTAATTTCCTCGAGACTAAAGTAGTTAATTCTGTGCTCCCCTGGCTGGAGAGCAGACTGCAGCTACTCAGCAGGATGCTTTTGTCTTTGTGCATTTGAGGTTAGCTGTTAATATGAAGACTGAGTTTCTGTCTGTAAGGGGTTGACTGCTGTGAATTGTGAGGGTCTGTATACTACCATACTGCTGTGGCACACCTTGTACTGAAAAATCCTGTATCTAAATCCCCCAGGAATAGAGAAAAGTCCCTTTCTGTGCCCGTTGGTTTGCAGCATGCTGTGAACAGGCTGTAACTGCAGTCCTGATTGGTGGTACTTATCCAGTCAAAGGTAACAACAGCTGCTGTTATAGCAAAACTTAATGCTTGCTGTTTGTCTGAAGTCTCCTAGATGTGCTGGCTGCCAGAAAGGACCCAGCAGGCCTGTCTGGAGAAGTTCTTATAGATGGCATCCCACAACCTCCAAATTTCAAATGCATCTCAGGATATGTTGTGCAGGTGAGTAACGGCCTTCAGTGGAGGACTAGAAGCCCTTGAGTGGAAAGACCACATAAATGAGCAAAGCATTAACTACTACATTAGGTAATTTTCAATGTTCCCTACAGAGTCTAATTTGATAACTCAGATGTTACAGTATTTAGTATTTTTCTGCAATATGGAAGACAAGAGGATCAAACTGTTACTCCAACTAAGTCAAGCACGGAGGTGTTTATCTTCCCAAGATCACATGGGTGCCCAGACTACTGGGCTTCTGTGGCTTGTTCTTTGGGCTCTGGCCTGAACTACTAGCAAGGGTTTAAAAAAAAATAAAAAGGTGAGGAAAAGAAACCACAACACCCAAAACCTCTTGTTGTGAAACGCAGAAGCAGTTCTAGCTGGCAGAAGTACCTTCAAGCTATCAGACAATAATTCTAGGAAGTAAATAGATCCCTGCTGTTCTTCCTCTGATTCTGGCTGGCTGGAAGAGAGCTTCGTTCCACTCAGAAACAGGAAAAGCTGGCTGAATCTGTGGAAATAGGTGGAGGCCTGTACCAATAATAGACCCTCAAAGCCCTGGGGGAGCTGAGACGAAGGGGATTCTTGGCAGCCATGTGAGTGACCAAATCTGGAAACCATCCAGGCTTCTCACTGCAGGCAGATATGAAATGGACAGCTTTTCTGAAAGCTTCCAGCTGGGGTCTGTGGGAGGATGCATGTGATCAGAGTGAAGCTGAGTCTTGATCCAGCAAGTCAAAGATCTCCAAACTCTCAGTATTTCTTCAATGGCTAGGAAGTTTCTTGCAACTGGTCCCAGTCTGAGACATTTGTCTCTCAAACTTCCAAAGCGACTAAACTTAACCTTAAAAGGATAGGCAACTAGGTAAGACATTAAGTGGTCTCTCTCCCTTCCCACCCCTGTGCAGTACTCCCTAGATCAATAAAGATGGCTCAAAGACTATGAACAACACTTAAGGCCTAAATACATACTTACCGGGTCAGTTTTATGCCAATGAGCATGTAGACATGCTAAGTCATGTGTTATCCCTATAAAATTGCTGGGGGTCTCTCCACTCATATCTTTCAAGTAAGGGTGTCATGCCACAGTTTGTTATTTTTGGTATTAAGGTAGCTTAAATTCACAATTTAGTTTCCAGTGTGGTGACTCAACAGTTGTATTGGTGGATCTGAGAATGGGGAATGGGAAGCTAGGGTGAGAGGCTGAGGGTGTGTAGGGAGGGAAGTGATGGTAGGAAATTCCTAAAGCAGCTTTGGCAGCAAAGCTGCTTTATCATAACACTACATCTTGAGTAATCTGTCACACACTTCTAGCACAGCAGCACGTTTGGTCTTCCTCTGTTAACTCCAGTGCCAAACATGTTTGGCTGGCATACCTTTTGTGTTGATGATCAACTATGTCTGGTGTGGAAGCAGTCCCAAAACACGCAAGAAACTGCTGCTCTGCAGCTTGGAGGCTGTGTCTTCCAAAAGAGCACTAGATTTGAAAGGTGCATGATTAACAGGCATGTCTCCTAGGAGTTGCCCAGTGTTGCAGCCTTTCTCCTATCATATGGTGGGATGCAGAATTGGCTTGAATATCAAAGCAGGGATGATGGAGAGGCACGGAGCTCTGGATGGACCTGATGGCAACTCTGTTTGGCTCATGGTTGTTACAGATTGATGTAGACTGCCCAGATGTTTGTCAACTGGATAGATTTGATTCTTGCTTAAAGTACATATGACCACTGAAGCTCTTCTAAAGGGGTAGCTCTTAGAACAAGGTGTTGTGCCCAAGAGTTATAGATAGTTGAGACGTGGAAAAAATCAAGAGCATGCTGGTGCAATATTCTTGTTTCTCTGAGAGGCTCCCTGTTGGCAGCTGAACTTGGCAGGTGTGCTGTACCACAGCAAGATATGGCTTGTAACCAGGAATAGAGCTGGACTTGAGTGACTCCTGAGTGTCTCCACCTTGAACATTGAGCACTAGCAATATCTGTTGGCTTCAGCTGGACTGGCATCAGTGTAACTCTTGACAGAACCAGCTACCTATTCTGCGTCTCTTTGGCTGGTAAGGAAAATGCATGTGCAGTACAAAACGGTATTGTCTGCACTTGAAACTCTTGTGCCTGAAAGTAGGCTGAGATGGTGCTTGATGTGAGCTGGGAGCCTGCAAAGCTGCATTCTCCCCTTAACTCCTATCGAGTGACCTTGAGTTTTGTCATGTAAGTTTTGAAGCAAGGGCTGTCTCTGTGCCCAGTTTCTACTGTGGTCCACAAACAGCTTATCCGGCAACTGCCGATACAGGGATTCTGGTGCCCAGTCAGGCAATTGAGAAGGAAGCTTTCCAACTGTCTGTTTGTACTGCTTTCAGGATGATGTTGTCATGGGCACGATGACAGTGAGGGAGAACCTGCACTTCTCTGCCGCCCTGCGACTCCCCAGCTCCATCAGTGTTAAAGAGAAGGAAGAACGAGTCACCCAGATAATCAGTGAGCTGGGATTAAGCAAAGTGGCTGATTCTAAGGTGAGCAGTGAAAATACCTTTCTCAGAAATCATATCGAACCGAAATCATACTGGAAACCTAACTCCTTGACTCTGGGTATACATGGCATACGTAGTGTAGCTTAAACTTAAGCTAAGCAGGAACCTGACTGGCATCATTTTGCACACAAAAAGTCAGTCTCCAGCTCAGGACATAGCCTTGGAAAGAGATATATGTTTTTACTGCTAAAAGGGGAAAATTTTGAACTATGTCCAGCATGTTGTGTAAGTTCAGAGGGGAAAAAGTCGCCTAGTCATTGCACCTTGGAAAGCTGCTCAGCCACTTCCTGTCTTTGTGGGACAAGACAGAGAAATTGTTTTTACAGCACTGAAAGCTGTGAGGGGTGGAAAGCTGGGCTGTGATAGAAAAGTTCTGTGCAGAGTTTTTCTCCCAGCAGAGCTTTTACTTTATTTTTACTTTACTTACCCGACTGTTACTTAAGCAGAAGGCAAGCTACCAACAAAAGGCATCCCTGAACACTGATGTCACCTCTGACTGCTATGGCCTCATTCTGGCTCTTCCCAGTCAGTGTCATCCTTGTTCTCTGAAGTCATAAGTTGCCTGGTACCTTTGAAAATCAGGCTCTGCTTACTGCTACATGGTGCCTCACACTGAATCAGACCCATTATCTGCTGCTGGCCCTAGAGTTCACTAATGGGACTCTGGAAATGAAAAAGGCTGCTGGACATGGAGAGCCCTGAACTCCACAGCATGCACTGACTAGATCTTGTTGCAAATACCTGATTTATTCTGCTTGTAGGTAGGTACTGAGTTGATCCGGGGAGTGTCTGGAGGAGAACGGAAGAGAACCAACATTGGGATGGAGCTCATCACAGAGCCACCAGTCCTTTTTCTGGATGAGCCAACAACTGGCCTTGATGCCAGCACAGCCAATGCAGTCCTCATACTCTTGAAGAAGTAAGTCAGTTCTTCAGGATTCTGTTGCAATTTTGTTGTCATCTCATTAGTGGAAAAAAAGGAATGCTGTTATGACAGAGTAACTACAGTACTTTTTTTTTTTTTTTTTTAAAACAAAAAAAACACCAACTAGATAAATAGACTCAGAAGTGATAGTAAATGGTTTATTTGCATCTTGCCCAAAGCCTTTTGAAGTTGTTGGGAATCTTCCCACAGCAAGCATTGGATTGTAGCCCAAAAAGCAGATGTAGCTTGGACAGCTTCTCTTTGCCAGAGAGAGGGGTCAACTGGGAGGTCAGGCCTTGTAATCATAATTTCTTGGCCTTCTAGCTGAGTCTATTAGAAAGTATCTTCCTCCACTCAGGCAACAGCTTTGAACTCAGATCAGACTTTACCTGCAGATTTACTCTCAATGTTTACCAAAACATAGGAGATGAACCGTCTTCTGGTACAAAGAGGACCAAACAAGGCTTATTTAATGAGAATGAGTGCCTAGGCTTGTAGCATGTTGTCTAGTTTTGCCTGGGTGGATGTTTTGCTCTGCTGTTTGTGCATAGATGTCTTTGATCAGCAAGAGTACTTGTTGGACATCAGTACTAAAGCACTTGAAAAAGTGTCTCACAAACCTGAAGAAAAACTAGTTTTGACTTTTCTAGAGAGTAAATATTCAGCGGAAGAGCTAAGAGAAATCTCAGCTGGCCAGATTTCCTGCTATGTAAAGCCTGGTACTGCCATTGAGCATGATAGGACTGTTCCAGTTCGTCAAGTTGAAGCCTGGTATAGAAGACATATAGGGAGGGTTTGTATGCAGCCATGGCCTCAAACTTTGCTGACTACAGACGGCACCATACTTTGTCTACCCAGACTGGCAATGACAATCTCTTGTAGTGATGGGTGCTGTCTTGAAGGTCTTGCAGGAAGCATCTGGCAGTGACAGAGAAGGGGAACTACAGCTTTTCTGGCTCAAGACCCTGAGAAGCTGACAATTCTGGGAGTTGGATACTTATTTTTAATTTGGGTTAACATGACCCTTCTGAAATGCAAAGTGTGGTGTATTTGAGAAATGTTTTGTTTCTATTTCAGGCTCTCAAGAAGAGGGCGAACCATCATATTTTCTATCCATCAACCTCGCTATTCCATATTCAAGCTGTTTGACAGTCTGACATTGCTAGCTTTGGGAAAAGTGCTGTACCATGGTCCTGCGAAGCAGGCCCTGGAGTACTTTAGTTCTATTGGTAAGTCTTCTTGCCAAGACGAAAGACAAGTGGCTAATGAGTTTAATCTGTGGGTGGGTTCTTACCCTACCACTGGATGACAGTCCTGTGCTGTTTTATCACTAGGATACTAGTGGCTGTACACATACAGTTCAAACAGTGCTATGTTAGAACAGGAAAAATAACAAAATAATAAACGCAAAATTTTCCAGTCAACACAGAGCATATCTCTCTCCTGCCTTTGTTTTGCCTTGCCACAGGACAAAATTCCAGTCGCTTGCACATGTAGAAGCATGATGCACAACAGACAAGATGATGCTTGTCTACCTACCAGGCCTAGGTGACAGACCGGGTGGGTTTTGAACCACAGTCTGCAGATTGGCAACAGTCTGTAGGGGCTGATCCAAGAAGCCGCTCTAGTCTGAATGCATGTAGGCAACTGAGGGGCTAAAATCATGGTATGTCTTCAGATGGGTTAATCATAACCCTGTAGGGTGGTTGCCTCCTCTCCAAGTAAGCAGGGTGAGAGTTTCTGACTATAATGGACAGAGAATGTGGAGTGAATTTCCAATCTGGTCTAGATGCAGCCATGGACACATTTGCTACACTACTTCTATGCCTCCTTTTGGTATCCCACCTCACTTCCTTTCTCACAGGAATGCTATAGAATAAGCATCCTTACTTTTTTTTTTTTCCTTTTCTCCTTGTCCCATAGCTAGCACCATATAATAAGAACCCTCTCTTGGACAGCCCTTGTGACCAAGGAAACATAAGAAAAAGCTGAGCTTCTAGAGCAGACATGTAGCAATCTCTACTAAGGAACTGTGTGTCTTTCAGAGTGGGATGGGTTGAATGGCACTGGGAAGGAGGCAAGAGTTGTCCATGCTAAGCTATGTACAAGCAAGTTACGGATTTCTTCTCACCTGAAATCAGTGGAGAATAAGCAACTCTATCTGTATAGATACTTCAGATTCATGACCTCCTAAGTCCTGTCCATTATACTGCTGTAAACTAATGCTCATGGAAAGCAGTGAAGTTTTATTTTAATAGAGATGTGGAAGAATTGTATAATATTAGGCTTGATCTTCCAAGCTGTGCCTTGTGCAATACAAACATGTTGCATGTGTGGTTTTTTTCATTTTTTTTAAGGATATGAATGTGAACCCTTCAACAATCCTGCTGACTTCTTCCTTGATATCATAAATGGTGATTCAACTGCTGTGACAGCAAACAAGGGAGATCACAGAGCTGTGAACATAGGAAAAGGTAAATTGTGAAAGAGAAATCCAGTGTTGGCTAGTGTAGAAGGGAAGTTGTATCTGCTGATGACAGGCTTTGTATTCTCTCTGTTTCCTGAAGTCTAAGAGCACTTCATTATCTTTTTATTTTTCCTACTAATAGATATACAGTGCTTTGGGCTTCTTTCAAGAGCTCAAAATCCTTCAGTAATATAGGAGAGAAGTGATAAATATCAGTAATTTACAAAACCTGTATGGGAAAGACTGCAAAACCAGGATTGCTTGGTCTCGAGAGGCAGCTGACAGAGGGCAGAAGTTTCCAATCATATAAGAGGCTGCTGCAGACAAAACAGGGCAGATAGGCTAAGGAGTAATGAATTTACAGGGCTGTGAGAAAGATTGGAACTGGATTAGAGAGAAAACTCTAACAATATAGTGAGTGAAATGTTGGGAAATATTTGGGGATGCTGTAGCATATCCATGACTGAAGGATTATAAGGGAACAGTTTTCATAATGGTATTTTTGGTGGTGGGGAAATGGATCACAGCAAACATAGATTTCCCCAAAGTTCAGTGAAACAAAGGTTTTCTGATGTCTCATTCTAAGAATATGGCCATTTTTTCTGCCACAAAGAATGGACAGACTAACTAGGCTTGACTTAAAACTGTAGGGAAGCCCTGTCACTCAAGATAGCCTCTTAAGCTCAGAGCTGAGGCTTGAACAATTCACATTATCTCAGCATTCTTTGTGTGGTTTTGTTTTGTTTTTTTTTTTTTAATTCAGCCTTCAAAGTGGCTGAGCATGTTGGTGAGCCATATGTGCAGTCACAAGCCCTATCTTGTTTTTCTCACTCAGAGCTAAGCAGTGAAAATGGAGTGGCAGAAGATAACATGGACATTAGTGTGGTAGATGTGCTGCACCAGAAATATCTCAACTCCAGCCTATATCAGAGCACAAAGGAAGCACTGGGGAAAGTGGAGCTTGGACGGGGAAGCAAGCAGAGGGTATCCAAGCAGGGACATGAAATTACCTATGCAAATGGATTTTTCACCCAGCTGTACTGGGTGTCTAAGCGTTCCTTGAAAAACCTCATCAGGAACCCACAGGCCTCCGTTGCACAAGTAGGTAACAATTGCTAAAAGTCTCAGACTCCCTCTGCTCTCAGTCGTGCAATCTGCAGTTTGTAGGACAGGATTTTGTTTTCAATGGCAGATAGAGAAACAAGCAGGTCCTGCGCCACTGCCACTTCAGTGCAGTGAGATGCCTAGATACCTTGGTTGCCTTTGAAAAAGAGCCATTTTTGTTTATCACAAGAACTACTGAAATTGATGTTTGGGAAGCAGGAGGAAATGCTTCGTTTTCTAGTTCACATGGGGAGCTTCCAGGGTGATGTTAATTTTGTGCCTCACTTGAAATTTTAAGCTGGGTTATTCTTTGAGTGTGCTTCTACTAACCTTTCCCAGCCAAAAAAAAAGGGGAAGGATAAAAGTGAAGATAAACTTGGAAAATTTGCCAAAAGGCTTTTCATTGTGTGTGTCACAGGTATACATGCACTCACAACAGCAAATTTTTAGGCAGGTGTGGATCTTAAACCCTGCATATGCCTTAAGTTTGTCCTTATTTACTTATCTGAAAGACTCCCTTTTCCCTGTCTTCTTTCCACTTCTAGATTGCAGTAACCATAATTCTAGCCTTGGTTGTGGGTGCTATCTTTTTTGGTGTAAAATTGGATCGAAGTGGCATTCAGAATCGGTAAGTTGGAAGGCCACAGCTTTCCTCATTTTTTCTATCTGCAGGAGATAGGTTTCAGCCACAGGGAAGGCCTTGAAATGCACATGGGCCACAAAGGAGGGTTGGGTTGGTGAGCCTCAGTTCACTGCAGCATGGTATTGCCACAGGTCCTAAAGGGACTGCAGTTCTGTCAGGCTTGCTCATATGTACAAAGGAGGTGTGAATGGGAAGATAAAGGAATAAACCTGGTTTTACAGCTATGATCTACAGTAGCACAATTAAATATCTCCATTCTGTGGGCAGAGAGAAAAAAGTACTGACTTGGTGGTATGGTGATGTCTGACACTGCCAGTGTTGATCTAGGCTGTTTTTTCACTTTTTGACTGTTCTGGTTTGCCTTCTAGGGTTGGATCCTTGTTTTTTGTCACCACAAACCAGTGTTTTTCCAGTGTCTCTGCAATTGAGCTGTTCATCAGAGACAAGAAACTGTTTGTGTAAGTAGTGAGGCACTTTAGACTGTCTTAGACCCTGGAGTGAGGCAGGGAGGGTATCTTACAGGATATACAGAATTATTTTGCCCAAAGACTTAATTGCTCCCTTGCATCATCTGAATGTAATAGTAATGCTAAATTGGTCTGCAGAGCAGGGAGCTGAAATGCTAAGAAGTGCAGGAAGGAGGGGAGAAATAAAATGCTTGTGCTTGCTTACTGTGTCACAGTTTATGGAGAAGTGCTTTTTCCAACCCACTTTGGTAACAGCTGTTTTAGAAGTCTGCATGTGAATTCTGCAGACTATGAACCCTGCCTGCCCTCTTACTCACAGGGTTGTAACACTGTCTTGCATTGGTCCTAAAGTGGTAAAACTATGCAAAGATGAAGGGAGAGTTCTTGGAAAAGTTTCAGAAGGGATACTCAGATGAAGAGGGCTACTGACTGGCTTACAAGGGCTCTCTAATAATCAAGCGCGTCTCTGTCTCTCTCTGTGTATCTGTTGTATGTGTGTATATGTATGTAAATGCATGTATTATATACACACATATATTAAAAAAAAATCTGTTGAAAAAGTAGTTTAGAATAGCCTCGAGTTCATGGGATGAAAGGGCAAGAGACAGATTCTATGCAGTAAAAAAAAAATTGGAGATTTGTTCCTGGAATGCACATGTTCACCCCACAGGTTGCTCAGAGCAGCTTAATATTGTCCCTAACAGCTGCTCAGGAGTGGATCTCACCCACAGTGATATTTCTTGCCACTCTGTCCTGCTTATGAGTTTATATTACCAGCTGTGTCAATAGGGATTTTTGGTACCTCACCAATTAAAGCATCTTTTCATGAGCTCCCTTAAGCAGCAGAACAATCATAATGACCTTTAATTGCCCTGTGAACTGGAGGTGAGCTGATGTCCTAAAGGTATTTTCCCATTGTTGGTTATCATTCCTTCTGCGCTGGAAGCAGCTGTATGGGTTAGCAGTGGATGAAGTGTTCCTCCAGTTAATAGCAGCCTAATGCTTTCCCAGACTTTTGTGTTAAGCATCATTCTCTTTGAAATGAGATTTAGGAGCTTTTTCCAAGTGGTACTTGGCAGTCAGAGCCTTTCGTTTACTTTCCTGGGAAGACTCTCAGTATGACTGCAGGGCCTTTGAGGTAGATCAGCCCTTACTTCACAGAGTGGGAAGTGACGGCACAGAGAAATTAAGCAACTTGCATATAGAGGAGTCAGTGAGAAGGAGAACAGAAACCGAGTAGGGATGAAGCAGACACATATGCCGAACCTGCTTCCTAGATAACCTCTGCACCTGTACAACTCCCCTCCTTCCTGTCCTCGCAGCCATCAGTATACCAGTGGATATTACCGTGTGTCTGCCTACTTCCTGGCCTTGATGATAGGAGATCTGCTGCCCATGAGAACAGCTCCAGCGATCATATTCTCATGCATCAGTTACTGGATGATTGGTAAAGAATTGATGCTTTCGTTGAAACTGTCACCTTCCAACACATTTGATTTCTGACTTTCTCTGAGTTTAGTTCCTGTATCTATAACATAAAACCAGTTGAACCTTCAACTGATTGAAGTGCTTGGCATCATAACTTTGGAGCACTCTGGGACAGGGGCAGAGACACCAGCAGTCTAAGACAGGGACCTGCTTGACCACATCTTTTGCTAATGCTCTTTGGCCTTTGAAGCATGCATTGTTCCTGCCAACTCCAAACTTGGTCTTTCTTCCTGCTTTCCCTGTTTTGTATAAGACTCCAAAGGTACTTCTCTGGGATTCATAATGTAGTTGTTTACTGGACTCTTTCCCTTCTGTGTCTTTTTTAACAGGATACCAAGCTGTTGCAGGCCAGTTCTTCTTCTTCATGCTGAGCCTGGTACTGGTGTCCTACACTGCCACAGCCATGTCTCTGGCTATCAGTGCTGGGATGGATGTGGTGGCTGTGGCCAATCTGCTCATCACTATTTGTTTTGTCCTGATGCTTGTAAGTATGTAAGGGGGTGTGTGCTCCTTTGATGGAAGTGAGGAAGCAGCTGACACAGGCTAAGAGAACTGGGTTGAGGCAGCCCTAAGAAGGCTGAGAATCCACAGTCCAGTAGCACATCAGCCCCATGCCTGTGATTTTATTGTCATTATAGTCAAAGATGTACTTCTCCCAACTTGAAATATGAGTCAAATCATTGCTCAGGTGCAATTCAGTACGTGTGATGTCATCAGAGCTTTGCAAACAGCGTGACCCCCCAAAATTTATGTGTTTCTTTTTTTTTTAATTGTCCTTACTAAAAAGATGATCTTAAAAATATTATTGCCTTTCTTATATTAGAATTCAAAGTGATTAACTACATTATTTAAAAGGAGAAAATCTTGAAATAAACTTAAGATTGATTGATTTTATTGCATTATTTTTTGTTGCCTAGTGGGATTAGCAGGAGCATACCCTCTCTTTATTTTAATTCGGTATTGCCCTTTGGTTCCAGAAATTACTTCAATACTCTTCAAGGACTTATAAGGAAGGGAGCAAGTGAGAGAGAAAGGAATTTTTACTTCTTATAGATGAGGGACGTGATTTCTTTTTCAAAGGCATAATGTTAGTGATAAAAATTCTTGACTGTGCAGCCTGACAAGTTACCTTAGAGTAAAAAATTTCTTCTGTCAGGTGATCTCTGGTAGTTGCCTGCATGGATATTCTGAGCCCACAGAACATCCCTTATTCAGTTTGCACTTAACCTGCTTTTGCAATAAGCTGTGTGATTCTTGCTCTGCATGAGATGCGTGCATAGGTAGTGAAAGGCAGCTGATGTACATTGAATTAAGTCACAGTATACAAAAAATGGCACATGCACATCCTGAAAGACAGCAAGGTAAGCACAAAAGCACTTGTGATGAAGCACAGCCTGAAGCATCATGTTTAGTTGTGAAGTCTAATGGTGTTAAGAAGTAAAAGAGAAAACTTTGTTCCAGGCAGGAGAGAGCAGTGATAAAAGATATAGGACAGAGGAGAAAGTGGAAATAGGAATAGCCCTTAAGGCTTCCCATGGTTTCTTTCTTGTTTCTCTGCTTTCTCATATCCTAGTCATCCTTTAGCCTCCGGCCAGCTCTACCATAGGACACAGTCCTCTGGAGTAAGAAGTTGCTAGCATGCGTGCTTCTTAGCTTATATGTGGATGGAGAAAACCTTTCTGATCTCTTTACAAGTAGTTCAGCTGGAATACTTGAGTGTGCTGTTGGGCCAGATGGCTGGGACTGCTGCAAGGTTCGAAGGTTATGCCTGTAGGCACCGGCATAACAGCAGTAGGAGGCCCATCTATCCCAGTGCACTTTTGTGGAGCAACTGTAGTACCTGTGCAGGAATGGTGGTATTTGCAGTAAACAGTTTGTGACTCATTAGTCTCTCCTGTTCTATTTCAGATCTTTTCGGGCCTCTTAGTAAACCTCCCTTCTATAATGGGCTGGCTGAGCTGGCTCCAGTACTTCAGCATCCCTCGATACGGCCTCACTGTGAGTAGAAAGTAGTATGAGTCTCCTGTGAGTAATGCAGCCACACTGCTGCTTCCTGGAGGGTTTTGAGTGTAAATGAAGTTTGCTTAAAAGTCAGACATGATTTCTTTCCTTGCATGAACATGGTAAAAGGGGGACAAACCAGCCAGCCCCCAAAAGAACAAAAGTTGATCTCTGTGTGAGAGATGAAAGTCTCAGAGACTGAACAAATCCTTCATGCTGCAGAATTAGTGCTGCTTAGACAGCAGCAGAGTGAGCTGTCCAGTGACGCACTAATTCCTAGCCTGAATAGTCAATACCTATGATTTAGAATCAAGTCAAATATTGTGTGGCTTCTCCAGAGATGGCTGTTTGGGTGGCCAGTTTGAGGTTAATGACTGTCCGGCTAGTTAAAGGATTTACCATAATACTTGAGTGTCTCAGTCTCCAGTGTGGCTTCCTCTAAAGTAAAATATGCCTTACTGCCATTTATGAGTAATAAGGAGCTGGGGTACCAGAAACCTAAGGGTGCAGCTGCTTGAAACACAGTAACTGGACATAGCAGGTGACCCAGTGAACAGAAAGTTGTAGCTGGCAAGACAGAAAGCCACAGCAAAATCACTGAAGTGTAATTTCGAAGCCAACGACTCAAGACCATCCTGCATATAGAACTTGGAGCAGTACCTCAGAAAGACAGTAATTAAGAGCTTCAGAATAAAAAGGAACATAAACATAATTCCAAGAATGATATGTGTCTTCTAATAATACTTTTGTCTATTTCATTTTTAGCACCCTAAATCACTGTCTCTGAAAATCTGATGTCTGCTTCTGCTTCTTTTCCTAGGCTCTTCAAGTGAATGAGTTCAGAGGTCTCTACTTCTGTGGTGAGAATCCAAATGTTACAGTATCTCTGGGAGAGGCAGGCAGCTGTCCCTCCAGTATTTCAGGAGAAATGTAAGTCTTTAACTCATGGTAGTTCTTGGGCTTGAATTGTGGTGGCTTACTTAAAGAGAAATCTGACTGTTCCAAACTTTTATATTATTTATAGAATAACCACTCACAGGCCAGTCTCAGTAATATGTTCCAAAATATTGTATTTTAGGATTATATAGTAAAACTTCACAATTATCTGAGTGAAGCAGGAAAGAAACTACTCCTAAAAACAGATGAGCTAAATTAAATTTTGTTTTTGATAACTTAGCCCTGCCTTATGGGTTTTCTTAAACAAGCCCAGGGTCTCTTAGCAATGGCAATGCAATGTGTGAACAGCTACAAAGATATTGGGAGGCAATACACCTGTGATCAGAAACATGATTGCCCCCCAGAGTTTCTTTGTGGATCTTAACCGTCCTGCAGATACAGCAGGGAAGGAAAAGTATCTATCTCCCTGTGCTACTGCCCCATTTGAAATACTCTGACTGTTGATACCTTAAATTGTAGCAGTGCAAGTATTTAATGACACACACTAAAGGTGTGTCGAACTGATTATTGCACTTTTTCCAAAGTGCACTTTTGGACCCCAAACCCCTGCTATGGACCTCCAATGATTGCTGTGTGAAACCAGTGCTTTTGTACTTGCCATGATTTAATGTGGTTCTGAGGTTTATTCATAAATTGCCAGCTATCTATGAACAACAATTAGGATACTACAGAAAAATGATGAGAAGCAGAGATCTATATTTGTCCCTTAAGCTTTTCTTAGTGATAGGTTATGAAGTTACTCTATTTCTGTCACTTGCTTTGCAGAGTTGAAGGTAAAAGCATCTATGTGGAACAAGAATAAAAATAACTACCTGAAGATTCAAACCACACACTAATAGCAACTTCTGCCCCATGCTTTTTTGCAGGTGTTCTGGTGAAGCCTACCTGTGCAGCCAAGGAATCACACCTACCAATTGGGCAATGTGGGAAAACATAGTGGCTCTCTTCTGCATGACTGTTATCTTCCTTATCATTGCCTATGCAAAACTCCGGTTTATGAGAAAGTTCACATAGACTCTTGTGTTGCCTTGCTCTGCTGCTTCTCTGGCCTTAAAACTGCAAAGCTTATTAGGACCTACTGGAGACTGGCAAAAGATTTCCACTGACTTTACTGGACTTCAGATGGGAAACCCACGCCCTTGTTTCTGGAGCATCATCTCCAGGTGTTTGTTTTTTAAGAAATGCATTAATTTACATTGCATAAGTGACTTTTTTTTATTGTAAGAATATAATTCTCACCATTCCTTAGGTATACATACCAAACTATATATTATAAAGCACTATTATTCTGTGGCCAACTTATACAGGAAATGTTCAAAGGGAAATATTTTAACAGAATGTTAGGGGTTGGAAGGGACCTCTGGAGATCAAGTCCAACCCCCATGCCAAAGCAGGCTCACCTAGGGCAGGTTGTACAGAAACGTGTCTAGGCGGATTTTGAAAGTCTCCAGAGAATGAGACTGCACAACCTCTCTGGGCAGCCTGTTCCAGGGCTCTGTCACCCTCACAGTAAAGAAGTTTTTCATTATGTTCAGATGGAACTCCCTGTGTTCCAGTTTGTGACCATTGCCCCCTGTCTTAGCACTGGACACCTGAAGAGTCTGGAGGAGAACCTGCCTTGACCTGCTGATCACACTCTTTTTAGTACACCCCAAGATACCACTGGTCTTCTTGGCTACAAGAGCACACTGCTGGCTCCTGGTTAACTTGTCCACCAGGACACCCAGATTTTTCTCTGCAGAGCTGCTTTCCAGCAGGTCAGCCCCTAACCTGTACTGTTGCCAGAGGTTATTCCTCCTCAGATGCAGGACTCTACACTTGTCCTCGTTGAACTTCATCAGGTTCCCCTCTGCCCAGCTCTCCAGCCTGTCCAAGTCTCACTGAATGACAGCACAGCCTTTCAGTGTATCAGCCAATCCTCCCAGTTTCGTATCATCAGCAAACTGGCTGAGGGTACACTCTCTCCCTCCATCCAGATCACTGATGAAGACATAGAACAAGAGTGGACCTTGTACTGATCCCGGGCGAATGCCAATAGCTACAGGTCTCCAACTGGACTCTACACCGCTCATCACAGCCTTTTGAGCTCTGCCATTCAGCTAGTTCTCAATCTATCTTGTCCATTCATCTAACCCACACTTCCAAGACTTACCTACGAGGATGTTATGGGAGGCTGTCAAAAGCCTTGCTGAAGTTAATGTAGTCAACATGCAGTGCTCTCCCTCTCATCTACCCATTTTCCTTTGAACATCACAAAGAGTATAAGGTGATGATGGCATTTATGCATAGGTATGTTGTTCCTTGTTAGCGCCTGTCAAATCCGAGGAGAGCCAGAAACCATTCACAGCGTGTTGGGAGACACATTTGTGTTTGAAGTCAGTACAGAGAGTGAGTGCTCCTTGCCAGGCAAGAACAATTCTAGTACTTCTCAATGAAGCTATTTGCAGAAACAGCTTCTGCTTGATTAAAAACTAAACAGCAGTGGTGTAAGACACCTCATCTAAGAGTGAGAAATACTGTTATACTGTAAAAGAAAACTTAACCAAAGCACCCCCCCCACACCCCAAAACCACCAACAGCAAAAAAATGTATTTACAACTTAAGAGAAGGGGAGGACATTGCCTCTATTTATTTATTTAGACAAAAATTTGTATACTTAGCAATGGCAGATCTTTTTATCACTTAATCAGCTGTGCCATCTATATATGTTGCTACTTACACTATGGACTTAAAAAACCAACATGTAGACACTGCTGTGGCCGCGACTGCAACGGTCACCACAGGTTGGACTGTAATGTGCAAGCAGTTGCCTCCTCGCTACCAAAAAGTGTAACTAAAGAAACTCCCCAAACCCAATGATAGGTTAGAAAGCTGACACTGGTTTGTTACAGTGCTGGGTGCACAGGGAAGCTCTTCTCCTAACATGCATGCCCACTGAGACCATCCATGCTATCTTTATGTACAGAATTGGTCGGTGATTTACATACAATTATACTACTGCTGTTTCAATAATGATAAGGTGTTTTCTACTTGTCAGCTTATCGTAAACAGCAAATGTTAATGGTTTACCAGATGTTAATACTGCTGACTAGGTATGACTAAGTGTTTGCTACTTGTCAGACATTTTAATACAATGTGAGATCATTTTACAACGAAGACTGAATTATTTAAGTTTCTGGTATCATCCTCACTACATCATTAGTAAAACCAGAGCTGTTTTTAAGCAGTATTAAGACCCTTAGATGCAAGTGGACTAGCAATGACAAAGGAAAACACCCTCAAACACAAGGCTAGAGAGCTTCCTTGTGAGAGCCGAACGAGCATCAGCCCTTGAAAGTGTCCTGTAAGTGTCAAAATACATCTGGCGCTCTTGCAGTAAATGGTTCGATCGTGGTGTTAGGGAAAAAAAAATCAAACTGACAGCGCAGCCATGTCAAGCACAAACCGCGCTCCTTCTGTGCTGCCTCACTGCCTTTTACAGCTGGTAAAAGGTAAACTCGTGTCACGTTTTACGTCTCGTTATTTGTCTTCCTCTTCCGCGGCTGTCAGGCTCCGGCTCCTGTGTGACCGAGGGGNCTCCCGGCGCGGCGGGAAGGGCTCCGGCGGCAGGGTGCGGGCCTGCGGGTGTATCCCGCCAGGCGCTTACCTCCGTGTGCCTGTCAACCCCCGGCGCCGCTTCTTCGGCTGTCAGGAGCCGCGGGGTCAGCCTTTGTGCTCAAGTCGACAAAAGCTGCCGACAGAGGAAAGAGCAACCCGAGCAACCTATCGGCGTGAGAAAGGGGTGCTGAACTGCTCTGGCGAAGAGCAGAACAGGGGCAGTTCCTGGTAGAAGTGGGTTTGGAGAAGAAAAGCGGTGATTATCCCTTTCCTCAGATGGGGGTATCTGTTGTTAGGTCCTCGTGAATTGGACTGGGAGAGCTTTTCTTCTATTCTGAGTCAGCGACTGCAAGTGAACATCAGTCACATCCTGCACAAAGGCACTGAGAAGTTCTCCCCAGGTTCTTTTCCTGTTGTCACAGACGGGGGCCGATCTTTACAAGCGCGGTCAGGCCGGGTGCCTGTCCCTTAAATGCTCCCTAAAGTATTATTTTGAAATAGTCTTGGTGGTACTTAAAGGAAACTGCCAAGATTTGTTACTGCTTTGTGTAGAGTAGACAACTTGTATGGAAGACAGGTGTAGTAAATTTGAAGGATAAAAAAAGTGGGACCATTTAACCTTTATAGTGTGTTTCTGTATCTACTAACTTCCCCTAATCCTGTAACACCTGTACCCTTAATTAGAGGATCCTGCGGTTGAAACAGCAGAGGAAGCTAAGGAACCAGCGGAGGCAGACATCAATGAACTCTGTAAAGACATGTTCAACAAAATGGCCATTTATTTAACAGGTGAACTGACAGGTAAGGCACTGCAATACTGACCTGCAAGTAAGTTTTTGTTTCTATTAGTTTTCTTTTAAAGGAACCTGTTGTGCAGTTTGTCTAAACTATACCTATTGAAATAATATCTAGCACGATTGACAGTTCAAGCTTGGAATGTTGTTAGACTACTAACAACACTGAGATTAGTCATATTAATGAAGTCCAAGAATAGCACAGATATTTTTCAAAAGAATTCAGCATGACATTAGGAACTTAAAAAATTCTTTTTAGTCTTACAGAAGCTTGTAGATGGAAAACCAAACAAACCAAAGGGGTCTAGGTTAAGAAGGACTAGAAGAGGAGCACAACTAAGAGTGGAATGTGTGCAGCTATTTTGTTTCTGAGTGAGAAAAAAGGATCACACATGTTTTCCAGCATTTCATGGTTTAGAATAAACTGCTGTGCAACGTTAACTGGAGCAAATGAAACTGTTCAACAAGTTAGTGGATTCCATAGGCTCTAATTTTGAAAGCACTCCACAGCACTACTGATTTGTGTGGATTAGAGGTGAATATGGTACAGATTACCAGTCCGGATTTGTGCTATCAGTTTTGTAAACGAAGTGTTTAACTGAGTAAGAATAGAAACGTGAGAAATTAGTCATTTTTTCTCAAAAATTTGCAAATGAGTAAGTATTCATGAGTCCAGTTGATTTTTACAATGCACAAAATAACATCTCTCTTTTTGTAGAGCATTATACTAATACCTGTATTATCATCTGAACTATACTTTGTTAGATTTGGCTATTGTACTCGTGAAGCATCTGCACCCAATTCAAAACAGATCAACTTTTAATTAAAATAAACTCTGTTCCTTTTAAGCCACCAGTGAAGACTACAAACTCTTGGAAAACATGAATAAGCTGACTAGCTTGAAGTACCTAGAAATGAAAGATATTGCTCTAAACATCGGTAGAAATCTGAAGGATTTAAATAAAAAATGTAAGTAAACCCAATAAGGCAGGGGTATAATGAACAGTATTCTTATTTGGGAAGTGAAGCACTTAAGAGTCAGTTCACGGTCCCATGAGGTGCTGAAGGAAACAGAACACTGAAATAGAAGTGCTGCTGTACAATGCTGATCTTGGATATTTCTGTACGGCTGTAGACTGTGTAGACTAACATAAGAGAAAACATATCTGAATTTATGTCCTGTTTTACCCCAAATTTTGGATCTGGTAGGAAATAAAACTTTTTTTGATTCACATTGTTTTATTGCTTGTGTCGAGTCTAGCTAGTACTCTTAAACATTTAATACTTTCTTGGAACTTGGCTATCAGCATCACCACTTGTTTTTGGGGGCAGGGAAGGAAGGACCTTTTAAATTTTTCTATCTGAAGAATGTCTTGAAAAATTCTTGTGTTTCGAGTGTGAACTGTTTCTTGGAAGTGAATTGCTGAGAACTGACAGATCTGATTATTCTGCTTTTTAAAGATGCTGCTCTTCAGCCTTATCTGGAACAAATCAACCGAATTGAGGAGCAGGTTGCGGCTCTGGAGCAGGCAGCTTATAAATTGGATGCATATTCCAAAAAACTTGGTAACTGTTGTCCTCTACTTTTACTATCTAGCAGCATAGTCCATTGCAAGGAAATTTAGACGAAGTAAACTCCTCTTCTGCTTAACAAATCTGGGAAAAGTTACATGGAGATGGTCTCGTACAGGTGTTACTGAACAACAGATTATAGTGAGGCTTGATTTCTCTTTTGCGATATGCACTGACCTAAGTTTTAAAGACAGGTGTTTAATCCTGCAAATAGGGGGATTGATGAAGTTCCACCAGGCCTATAAGTCCCCTTGGCTTAAATTAATATTAGGTGTCTGACTTAAGCACCTAGTTCTTAAAAAAATAAAATAAAAATTGCACAATTATATTTGCCTAAATACTTTAGTGAAAAATGTCCCTGAGATACTGTAAATTAATTTGAATTTTAAGATGTATAGCAGCTTATAAGATTCAAAGGTTTTACTTATCCAGTCCTAAAATACTGTTGTTTTTCCTTCTGCAGAAGCCAAGTACAAAAAACTGGAGAAACGATGAAATTACAGCAGTCTTTAAATTGGAGTTGGGCTATGAGTCAGACTGATTTCTGTTTAAGCTGCACAGCAGCAATTTTGTATGTTGACAAGGATTTGGTTACAGCTAACCTCAAGACTGGTAACTTCTTCTATCTATTGAATACAGTAGGCTGTATTCAGGCTTAAGGCTGAATAGAGGCTCTGTTGCCTCAGTTGTTCTGCAGTGAAAAGTAGAAGCCTGTCCCTACCCCATATGTTGATATTGGCTGTCTGTGTGTTAGTCCTATGCCCCACATGAAATGCTCTATCTAGGAAAAGCCCTCCAAAACCTATAAAGACGTTTTCCCATAGTATGAGCAGGACTTAAACTTCCTTTTTTCCTTCACTGAGCTCTGCGTTGAGAAGATACCCAGGCCTTTGGAGTTATGAGCATGGTATTGCAAACACTTCATTTTGGTATCCACCTTTATCTGTTTGAAATAGAGAGACTAATTATTATAAATTTCCAATAAAACAACTTGCTGCATTTGTCTCTCTGGAATCTCAAGTTCCTGTTGGAAAGATTATGTAAGTTGTCTTTTTATTTTTTCAAAGGGTCTGTTAATAAAAACAAACTCCTTCCAGCTACTAGAGATCATAGAAGAGAACATGTTTTAAGCTCTGCATTAAGTATTCCTGCAATTGTATTATTTTGACTGTCTGGACTTCAGGTGAAATTGCTTTATCACATGCTTGGTTAACTTAGCAGATCCTTTCTCTGCTTTACCAATGAATCTTGATCCTAGTAGTCTTTGAAGAGGCACGCCCAGCACAAAAAGCTTCTCTACCAGATTAACAGTGCTCTAAATTGCTAATTTAGCAGAGCCCTTCTTACTGAACAGGTATTCCTACTCCAAGTTGTTGTTTTTTTCCATACCTATTGACCCTGAGTAGCTCAAGCTTGTTTTTGAGTAGAGTTGCAGTCAAAGATAGTGCAAGTGCTGATGTAGGAAAGTAGTTCTTCAAACTTCCTACAGGTTGTTTAGAAGAATGCCTGGTCAAGTGTTAGTGTGTTGATGGTCATAATGCTGTCAGTCAAGGTCGTCACTTTTCTCTAGTGCTATTAAAAAGCAGTGAAGCAGATGACCTTTGAGAGCATTTGCCATCACTTTTTAAAAATTGTAGGTTTAAAGTAGAAAATACTATTCTATATGGCCTTGATATAGAGAGGGTTGAGTTCACTTTGAGGAAAGGCTTTTTTTGGAGTGGGCATCTTTAAAGAGCAGGATTAAGTCTCGTTTTGCATCTGTATTGCTTTTATCCATAGTTAGCTCACTGATGACTTTTCTACTTTGAAAGCAGGTCAGACATTTTAGTATTGTTATCAAAGCAACATCCTCCAATCCAACAGAAAGAGGTGAAGCTGGTGGAGGGTCTAGAGAACAAGTCTTATGAGGAGCAGCTGAGGGAACTGGGGTTGTATAGCCTGGGGAAAAGGAGGCTCAGGGGGTACATTATCGCTCTCTACAAATACCTGAAAGGATGTTGTAGCGGTGGGGGTCTGTTTTCCCAAGTAACAAGTGATAGGACAAGAGGAAACAGCCTGAAGTTGCACCAGGGGAGATTTAGGCTGGATGTTAGGAAAAATGTCTTCACAAAAATTATTGTCGAGCACTGGAACAGGCTGCCCAGGGAAGTGGTCGAGTCGCCATCCCTGGAGGTATTTAACAGACGTGTAGATGTGGTACTTTAGGACGTTGTTTAGTGATGATGTGACAGTGCTGGGTTAAAGGTCTTTTCCAATCTAAGTGATTCTA
>VWZK01019095.1:0-26986 GCA_013396935.1 Baryphthengus martii | reverse complement strand
TTTGAGAGTTAGACATCTAGGGTTGCACGCCTATAGATGTGCAGGTAGGATTCAGTTGCTTAAACAGAGGCATCTGATGAGGTCTGAAACATGCTAATGTAACCCACTTGGCTTCTGATTTGTGTTCTAGAAGATATGGATCTCCTGTAGTTCTTGTGGTGTAACTTTCAGCCTTGTATGGATACTCAGGAAATACATGACGGTGAAGAAGATCATTAAAACGGTGCTAGATGCATATGTTTTAGCAACTGAACCCCATCCTGCTTGCTTATACTTGAAGGATATCCAGCTGATGGCACCAGCAGAGTAATTTCACTCAACTGAATGTAAATATCTAAGATGCGATACAGTTACTTAGCCATAAAACTTTACTGTCTTTAGAGATGAATGGAAAGTGTCCCAAAATGGCCTCTAATTGTTGCACTAGAAAGGCACTAATTTTCTGTGTGTCACATCCATCAATTTTATGTAGACATCTTGAATCTTGAGCCATCTCTCAAATAGCTCCTCAGACTCCACTGAAAATATCTCCGTAACTTATAAGTGTACATAGCACAAGCAGGGTGGGATTCAGTTGCCACATGTAGACATGCTCCTGGCTACCTAATCCACCTCTTATTGTAGGCAATTGAATCACATTTCTTGTGTGCTGTGAACTCACTTGAGATTTCACTGATTGTTTGGACTAGGCTTCCACTGACTGTAGGGGATGGTTTAACACCTATCTTACCCACAGACACCTGAAGAACTACATCATCTCCAGAGATCCCTTCCAGCCTCTATCATTCTGTGATTCTATCATTATGATGCCAGCAAATAAGATATGGAACCTGCAGAAGATAGATGCCTTTCAAAATGGGGAGCTAGGAGTCAGCTATGGTAGCATAAGACATCTGAAACTATCCTACTATTTTTAGGTAATTGAATTTCCCGTTATGTGATTAATTATGAAGACTGTCAAAGTAATGGAAAAATAACTACCACAATACCAACCAATAATGTCACAAGAGAGACTTCACATTACAGTCTTCCTGAACTTTGCTTCATTACACTAGAAAGAGCAAAATAAATTATATATTCCCTACTCAAGCAGCATCATGCTTTATACTCTTAGTTTTTGTAGTAAAAAATTAGTAGCCCTAAGGAAGAGATGCTTAATTATCCAAGATACAAAAGAAATATGAACTAATATGGTCCTCCTCCTCCTCCACTCAAAAACAGATGATCTGATGGCAAAACACATTGCTTAATATTTTTCTGTAATATTTATTGATTCTTGAAACACACATACTATTAAAGCGCCATTCCTGTACTGGCAAGATGAAGTTTATCCTGGACTAATATTTTAGTCTGATCATTTAAATCTTTTCCAAACTCGAGGTTTACATTTTAATTTATTCTATTTAGCTTCGTGACAAAGCAACTAAATCTTTAGGAGTTTGCTGACTGGAATGATTTAGTTGTGATTTTAATAGGATTGTGCAATTTGACATCCTTATACGAAACCTTTCCTGTAAGCAGTATGCCTCTAGAATTTAGTCCATTTTAGACATAGCAACGCAAACATCATGAGCAGCTGAAGTGTGATTATGCTGAAGAAGAAAAAGTATGAGAAATACACAGGTAAGTATGGTTCTGTGCTTCAGCCAGTGTAAGTCAACAAAGCCCATTTAACTAAGTGGATCCTTACCAATCTACTTTAGCTAAAACCCTGGCCCCGCATTTTCTTCTCAACAAGCCTGAACATCAACATTGTTTTTATTTTCTTCTGAAATTCTATATTATAATAAAGTACTCAAGTATGCTTAGCCAATCAATTTGTTGGGTAAATGGAATAGTCTTAATGCTGTAATTGTGCAATTAGAGTCATTTGGTCTGTGTAGAACTAGCCACTCTTAGATTAGCAGATTGATAAGGATACAAAGAGAAGGCCAAAGCATTTTTTTAAACTGAAAGTTTATTTCATTATCATGTAATTGGGTTAGGTTTTATTTTGTTATTCCATATTTCAGTGGGTATGATAAATATGAGGTGCCCTGAGGGTGATGCTCATGCTATGATTTGGCTTGTCCAGGGTTTATCTGGGATAACGTTAGTCATGAGATTTAGTATTGGAGCACAATATTATTTGAACAGCTCAAATAGCTCTGTTACTATGGAATTAAATATATTGTGCTTTACCTATATAATTTTAGCACTTACCTTTTTATGCTTTTTTTGGTGTGTTGTCATTGCTAACTTCAGGAGAAAATGCAGGTGGATTTAAAGTAGTACTGTTAAAGATCTTGCTTTCCTTTCTGTTGCTTTACTGTTCTTAACAGAACTTGATGCTAAATGCCAGAAAGCATGGGAATGTTTACAAAAGATACAAAATTTTCAGTGGTTGTTTTTATTTCCATCAACAGTTCTCTCCTGTGCAGTAGGATGATACCAAAAACATAAATGATCTTTTTTACAGTAGTTAATAATGGAATTCACCTTCCTGCTGTATTTATAGCTGCTGTCTTTCTGGTAATGTACTTGCAGTACAAGAAAGTTATGTCTTAATAACAATTCTTGGATAATGACATACAATTATCCATCTCTTTAGATTGTTTGAAAAGCACATGACATGCCTTCGACCTGGACCAGCCTGTACTCTGCAACACAGCTCCTGGACATTGTTTGGGACTTAACACCAAACAGAAACATTTCAGAAGAAACACTCTGGATTTGGCCACTCACTTTTTTAGGGTAAGAGACTTTAATAGAACAGACCTATGCTACTTTGTGGTGGTTGGCACAAACATGTGAATATGGTCCCAGGCACTATTGAATTTACTGGGATGAACACAGTCTATGTGTCTTCCCTAAATTGTTCATACGTTTTTTTTTTGTTTGTTTTTTTTTTTTTTTTCTTAGTAGAGAAAAGTCTATCTGTGCCAGTAGGCTATTTCTGACAGTGGTAGTAGTCAGTGTTTAAGGAGACAGGACAAGAAGTTATTTCCTGTATATATGTTCTCAGCTTTGTGAAACTTGAAATTTGATTTCTGAAGCAAGGGATTGCATTCATGTATCTTCCCTTTCACAAAGCTGTGCACTTTCTGAGCCTGTCTTGCCAGTGTCCTGTGGCAGCACATTCTGCAATGTATATGCACCGTATGTCTAGTGTGTTCTAGGGAGGTCTCTTAAAATTCCTGTGTTCGTCTTTGTCTCTTATGCAAAATGTTGATTCGTCCATCCCTATTCACTGTGCAGTGGATTGACTCTGGCTGGATGCCAGGTGCCTACCAAGATGCTCTATCACTCCTCTCCACAGCTGAAAAAAAGGCGAAAAATAAAATGGGTCAAGATATGGACAGGGAGAGATCACTGACCAATTAGTGTCACAGGCAAAACAGACTCAACTCAGGGAAATTTAATTTATTACCAATTAAATCAGAACAGGACAATAAGAAATAAAATCGAATCTTAAAACACCTTCCCCTGACCCCTCCCTTCTTCCTTGACTCCGCTTCACTCAAGATTCTCTCTACCTCCTCCCCCAAAGCAGCACAGGGGGACAGAGAATGGACATTGAGGTCAGTTCATCATATGTTGTCTCTGTTACCTCTTCCTCCTCACCCTCTTCTCCTGCTCCAGCATGGCAACCTTCTCACAGGAGACAGTCTTCCATGAACTTCTCTAATATGGGTTATTCCCATAGATTTCTTCACAAACAGCTCCAATGTGGATCCTCTTCACATGTCTTTCCTATGAGGTGAACTCCACCAGGAACAGACTGTTCCAACATAGGGAAAGCCTCTAGCAGATTCTTACAGAAGCCATTGTTGTAGCACTTCTGCTAGCAAAACCTTGCCACGTAAACCCAGTGCAACCAGTTCCAATGAATCCTTTGTGCTATAGATCCCTCTTGTGTTCCTTTATAAGTAGCTTCTTTTCAAAGTTGGAAAGTCCCAGTATGTTCAATACCTTCTCGCAGGAAAGAGTATCCATAAGCTTGCTTATCTCTTTTCTCTTCTGAATCTTTTTTTTTTTTTTTTTTAAGTTCTGTATCTGTGGGTATGCATTAGAATTACGAAAATATTGTGCATCACAGAGGAAAATAAGTCCAATCAAGCTTAGAAGGAGCAAATGAGCAAGCCAGTATATGTCTTTGGTTTAGCTAATATGTGCATATTAGCAGGGGTTTAAGGCAAATTTCAGTTATGCATCTTGAATTATTTCTACCAATGAAAAGTTCTGAAGAATAGTGAGCCTAACTTGTTATGTTTTTAGTATCATTCTCTCTCTTCCCTCTCAGTGTGGATTCAGCTACACAAGGAAAATTTTGGTTCTTTTTTTCCTTGTTGTTATGCTTTTACTTTGGACACTTTCTTGTTTATCTTCAGGTACATAAGGGTTGCTGTACTATTTTACAGCTTCCACACCAGCTCTGAAATCACTATTAGTGTAGAAGCAATCTACTTCCTGATTTTATAAAGTGATTTAATATGATTGTCAGGTCGAATACCTTCAGGGAGGATAATTGTACTTCAAGCATGTCAAGTGTTTAAATTTTCTTCATTAAAAGAGTAGAGTTTTTATAGAAAGATGCTTTGCAGAATGTCCAGTTTGCAGTTAAATAAAGAATTGGTGCAACTATTTCATTTACAGTAAGACTTTCCAACTATAGGTGGCTTAGTGTAGAAGCTAGTTTATTAGTACTAAGATAATGTATGTTCCTATAATTCCTCCTTCTCACTAATGTTGCTTTGAAGCACTACAATTTCATGATACAGATGAATCTATTATTTTCCTTTAGGTCAAAGTCTTTGAGATTCTGTCACGGCTTCTTAAAAAACCCAGGACTGCAGTAAATCCTAGCACTCAAAAGTACAAATCAAAGATATGCACTCTAAAAAAGATACTAAAACATCATATATCACAGGAAAAAATGAGGTCATAGTTTTAAAACTCCTTTTTTTCATTAGTTTTCAAGAAATAAAGACAGCATAAATTATAAAAAAGGAGGGAAAAAAACACGTACGACAGAGACAGTGGATGACATTTATCCAATGCCCAATAATTCCACTAAAATTAGGATTTATTTGATTGTAGGAAAAATTGAGCAGAATATGTTTTTTTTTGTTTTATTATGTTTTTCTCTGCAAGTGGGCATTTCACTTTGAATATTTTTACATATAAATCAAATCTATTATGATGTTTTTATCTTAGAGTAAATAATTTGATGCAGCAAATTCATTGTAGGACTTGGGAGGAAATTGTTGCACTAAGAGGGTGAAACTGGGTGCTCTTTCTAATCCTGGCATTGTAGAAAATAGTAGAATGATCAATCTAGGAGAAAGAATATGTAATTGAGCATGGCGGATATAATTACTTGGACCTTTATCACTAGTTCTGACTAGTCACAAAAAGAAAATATTTTTTGTTGGTTTTCTGTCTGCTATGGCTAGCTAAACACACAAAAAAGCCCAAGGTCTTCATACAGAATTCAAAGTTTCAAGCACCTTGGAAGTGGGAATCATCAACAATAAACAGAGGAAGAAAATTCTCCAAGATATATCTTCGCTTCTTCTGACATCACCTGGTTGAGCTTTAGCTAACATTGGCTATACATTAAGGAATATAAATAATAATAATAATTGTGGGACATCTATCTCCAAAGAACAAGTTTACTAGCAGGGAAATAATAATATAGAAAATTCCTTTGGCTTTATCTGAAAGGAAGACATGAGTATTTTCCTGGTCTATTTCCCTTAACAAAGTGTTGGTGATAAAACAGGCCACGATCACATTTAACGGAGACAGTCATATGGCTGGAATTCCAATGTCTGTGGGCAAAGGTTGTTGGAAACCAGCAGAACTGAACTCCATTAAACTGGGCAAATAAAACTTAGACTTCTTCTGCCAAGGAAGCATTTGGCCTAAAGTTTTACCTTTCTTTTGTAGTAGTAAATTTGAAATCATTGTTCATATTTCAACATGTTTACTCTGTGTCTCCTGGGTACACTATTGCATGGAAAACATTTGCTGTATCAGATTTTTCAAAGGTCAATAACTCCCAGTGTATTTTGCCTTTGAGACTTCGGTATATAGATTCTGATGCTGTCAATTTTCATTGTATTGTCTTGCTTAAAGTGCTGTAGAGTTTATTTCAGTTTATCAGTTTATTTTCTTTATCTTTATAATGTCTTATATTCTGAAGAGAAATTGTCATGCTGAATAAAGGAAACTATATAGATTCTTTATTTAAGGCAAATTAATACAGTTGCCTTTCCTGCTACTGTTGTTAAGAAGATTACATTTCCATATTAGTTCTAGGAATATTTCAGTTCTAGAGGCTGCTTAGTTACGAATATAGGCTCATGTTCAGTTGTAAAGAAAAGGTTGTCTTTTTTTCACTAAATAAATAAATAAATAAGATACTATCATCAAGGATCTCTGCAATTTCTAACACTGATATGGTTAATCTTTAATCCCCTGTGGGGTTAATTAATATATATATACACATCTTGACTAATACAGAGTACTGTGCTCAAAGGACTCAGTGAAGACCCTGGGCTGTATCCAGACCCTGTGCCAGTCTCAGAGTGCACGGTTTAATATGCAGGTGACACAACCTGGTTTCTGAAAAGACTTAACTACAAAAATTTTCCTTCCACCTATCCATCAGGTGCACGCTAGAGTACAATTTTGCTGTCACATTTACCATTCATACTCTGAAACTGAGTATATATGTCATCTCTATTCACTTCCTCATAATACAGACCTTCCCACATAATGTGTTCTTTCCCTTAAGAGCCAGCCTTCAAAATGTTCCCACATATTTCCCTTTTCTTCCACACCCTCTGAGATGAACCTGAGTGAAAAGTAGTACGGACAGTGCTTGAAATCCAAATGGAACTTTATGTTTCTTAAGAAGAAGCAAGTCTAGTTAGACAAGGACATTTCTGGAACAATAAAACTCAGATTATTATATGCTTTGTTGACTGAAAATTAAGACTCCTCCTGCACACATCTGAGATTATGTGCATTGTTTGGATCATTATTTCTTTTCTTACCGAGTGTTTGAAAAAACTTCTTCACTGAAATTTTAGAACAGTGTATCTAGTCTCTGAATGTAGAATAAGCTTTTCTGTGACTGAAAAGACATTCAGATCCTTGAATGATGATGGAAATCAAATATCAGATTGGTGTATGGATAAAGAAAATTAACTCTAATTTTAAGTAAATATTTGTGAAATTGTATACAGTGATAAGGTAAATAATTAGTAAGGATGAAGCAGAAAGAATTTTACTTCAGTCAAAGAGAAAATAAAAAATTCCAGTGTTTCCGAAAAGATTTTAGTGATACCTCAAAATCAAAGCTGTAATAATAATATACATCAAGATAATTTATATGATGCAATACATATGGAAAAATACGATAGAATTCAGATAGAGATTCTTTAACTACTCTGGGCTTTGAGGAGTTCAAATCATTCTATCAGTGCTTTTTGAATGTAATTTCTTCACATGTAACTATCTAAAGAGCGATGTTATTCAAAACTAACCATATATCAAATAGGAAAGGAGATACCGGATATTTTTTTTTTATTGAAAGAATTGCTGATGCATGTTTCTATTATAGTCATAGAGAATGATGTTATTTTCTTTGAGTTTAGTGATAGCTGAATTAATAAGACAAGGGAAAAAGTAGGGTGTGGAAGGGAAGGAACATAAAAACCAATGGTAACATTAGCAAAACAAAGCCAACTGATTTTGACAAAGAAATACAAGTCTTTCAAAATTCATTAGTACCATTGAAAGATAAGCGAGGGAGGAAATATCAAATGATTGAAGCTATGTCTGACAAGCAGGCTGTGTGATGCATTGAGAAGACCTGTAGAGAAACAGTGCTGAGGACTCAGTGCACATTCTGTACCTGTTTTGCAGTGTGGGGGAGAAGAGGTTATTTAGGACTAGCTCTAGTCTGAATGCCCATTAATGGCTCTAGGATTCTGCATGTACTCCTAGTGCATGCCATTTGATTTAGGTTCGCCAGGAAGACATCCAGCTCATGCACTCCAATACCTCTCTACAATGACAGCAAAAGTATAAAAAAACCCTAGAACTGTGAGATTAGTTTCTCAGATGAACTCCTAAACCAAACTAAGGATTAATATAAATAGCCCATGGAATACAGAGGGCAGCTCCTCCATAAAGAGAATACAGTTAGAGCTCAGACTTGATTCATTTTATGTTTAAGATGTTCAGAAGTGTCTGATTGCCTTGAATCTCTTTGGTGAAACCAGACAAGGACTTTAGGACAGAGTTCCCACTCCTGGACTCGGAGCGACAGAAAGCATCAGAGATTTTTATATTTAATGAATAAGGGAAAATCTCATTGAATAACCAGAGTTCAGGTTGCTGCAGGAAATCAAAAGATTTTTTTTTATTTTTTTTTTCTGTAAGAGTAGAAAAAACAAATCATTAACATTAGCATTGCTCTAAATAAAATTTCCTCAGTGTAATTGAGCAACTGATTCTACTTCTGGGAATAAGACAAACAAACAAATAAACCAACCAAACCAATCAAATAAAAAAAAACAAACAAAAATGAGGAATATCTAAAAATCAGAATAAGAATCAAGAAATCCTTAATATTTCTATTCACAAAATTCAAATATAATTTATTAAACTTTATCCAAATAAATCCTTATTTAGTAACTATTTTCATTCATAAGACCATTGAAGCACAATGTTTAAATGGTACTAATACCACTGGAATTTAAATATGGTTTTAGCTTTTAGATATAATCTTGCAAGGTTGTCTGAACACGGAAAATTAACACTTACTGGTTGGTATATAAACCAACAGTTGGAAGCTCTGGGATTTAAATCCCTATAACTGAATAATTTAGAAGTTTGAGATTGATACTGAGATTCTTTTTAGCCCTACTCCTTACATGTCCAGTCTGACCCAATCTTTATTGAGAAGAATGAGCATGTACTGTGGTCGTTTCAAGACTAGACTTTATCTGTTTAGTCACTTTCAATTGGTATCAGAACCCAAAGGGTTAATCTCACCTCATTCAAACAGTAAGAAATTAGTTATTCCAGTCTAAGGCAGTCCTCAAATGCTCCTTCTATAGTCAGCAGAGATAAAGAGGTACTTCCGTGGAGTGTCTAAGGTTATTATGTGAACTGCCTTCTGGAACTGCCATTTTCCCTGTTTACTGCAAAATGAGCACACAGAAGACACCTTTGTCTCACACAACAAAATCTGAGATATAAAAACTGAGAATACTTCAGTTTTTTAGGTGCAGGTCTGTATGCTTAATGGCTGTTTGACTGAATTGGTACACAAGCTCCAAGTCATCCCTAAACTTCACAGAAGCCCAGTTATGTTCACTGCTGTGGGGTCCGTTTTCACCTCGAACAGCTGTCTTCAGTACTGAAGTGCATATTCTTAGTTCTGTTTTTACCCGCTCTTTTCTTCTTCTCCTCATGCTCTTCCTTTACTGGGGCAAATGGGAGGGTGTGGGAGATGAAAATCACATTGTAAAATTATGCTTTGTTTCTCTGAGTTAGTGTTTGTATATGACTAGTTTAATCATGCACAACAGTCACCCTTCATTACACTGAACGTTGTTAGTAGTAGATGCCTCTGAGCACAATAATGCCTAATTTACATTAATCTCGCTTTGCTTAATTCTTTTATAGTGATATAAACATATGCCACAAATTAATCTCCATTTTTTAAACCACAATAAATGTATAAACTATACTCCCATATTAAATGGCACTTAACTTAGCCAACTCCTCTAAAATAATTTACCCAACTCCTCTAAAGTAACTACAAATGTTACAATGTTCTCCTTTCTGCAAGACGATGGAGGACCAAAACGTCTCAAAACAGGCAACAAAACAGTGTCTGCATGATGATGCAAACAGGTACTTGAGCATAAATTACATTTCCCCAACCACAAATAAATTGTTATATTTGAATATTGGCTTTTAATTTTTTTACCTTCCCACTCCTCTCTTTCCTACAGGTGCTGTTTTTGTTATGGTCTCCAGAAGACTTCCACCTAACTGTAGCTGTCATATAGCTGCTACTGAAAGTGGTATCCATTCTGTTTTCCATTCAAATTTTCCAATATATACTGCTTTGTCATTCATTATAATTGTTAAAATTCTACTATAAGTTCTTGCAATTTTTATTCAGAAAAGTCTGTATTCCTCCAGCTTACTTAAGAGAGGCTGATGTTGTATTACTTCTGTGTAGTAGTCCAAAAGACACAGATTTTGTGCAGGAAAGGAGATCCGCTACAGTGTCATCCTATGTGAGGCAGTGTAAATTCTTTTTTGAAACTCCCAGAAAGGGACAACCAAACACTGAGTTGGTAACTCAGAAGGTGGCAATGGACAACTCCCAGGCCCTCTAGTTCTCCTCTTATTTAGTAACGGTATTCACTTCCTCCTGTGGTTTGGATAAAATACTGAAGGAAATCTGGAATAAAAGATCAGCACAAAGGATTTAATAGCAAGTATTATGCCCATTAGATCAAATGGTTGTGTCCTGCCTTAATCTTACTCCTATTTTAATGCAGGAGATGTAGAATTTCATCTTACTCAGGGGCACATCTTTAAGGAAAAAAGAGGCTGAGAACATCCAGTGTATGTTAGATCCTCTTGGATACGCTTCTCCTTAAATCATGTGGCGCACAATCTCAGGCAAGGGAGCAAGTTGCATCTGAATATTCTGCCGGGCAAATTTTCTAATCACCAAATAAAATGATATCGTCACTTCATTATTATTTCTTTTGGTAACATTTCCAAATAAGACATTGTTCCCTGTTCTCTTGCTGGACAAAAAATACATAGACATCTATCTCCTGTGGAATGATTAGAGCTGAAGGTTCCAAGTGGGATCAAGTTTCTACCTATAGCCTCCTTTAAGACACCTGAGATGTGGACTATATTAGATTAACCCTATGTTATACTTTTTCTTAGCTCTAGAGAGCAGTGCACATGCTTAGCATCATGTCTACACTGTGCAGTTACCTCTGAACCCATGCCAAACTACCTGCTTCCATCTTGAATGTCATACAGTTGTTCCAATGCTGACACTGGAATCACAGCTCATGAACTGCACATGGTAACTTGTCACAGAAGTAACTTAGCAAGTCAAGATCTTATCTGAGATGTGTACTCAGACCCTTACATGCATCCCAAACATTCACCATAAACATCTGCATAAATGAGTTTGAATCTTTTCATGCTTAGTATTACCTGATTAGGAAAGATGCAAACCACAGCAGAATTACTACTAAGGCAATTGCTAAAAGATGAAGGGCATTATTCTACACACTGTCCTTTTCTCCCCATCCTATACTGCTTCTCAAGAAGAATTTTATCCATAAAAATGTCAGAATTCCAAACTGGAACAGCTTTCAGAGGAGATTAACCTTCTCCATGGCACAGCAATTTTCCCTCCTGAGGAAAGCCATATTATTTCAGTCTAGAGAAGGTGTCTATTACTTCAGAATTTAAGAACTCACATGTTTCTTCTCGGAGAGAGAAGCAATTACTTTAACTGCTGTGCTCAGCATGAAAATGTTTGGGGAAAAATGCTGCTCTTAATCATATTTTGACATCTATATTTAAAATGGGGCTAAATATATGAAAAACTAACATCTAGGTTAAAAATATGAACCTATTATAACTCTTATGAAACTGTAAAATACAATGTATACAATATTAATATTTTGCTGTGTGGAAGTACATTTTAATGTACTATTCTACATTAAACCTTTGAGGGATTTCTCTCATTAAAAACCTGTTTTGATGAAAGATATTGTCATTAAAAAACTCATAGTTTGGATATATGAGTAACTACGGACTTTGATTTACCATATATATGAACAATTCCCTGTTAAAAATTGAACAGTTTTTGCAGTTAGAAGAGGGACCTCCTCAGTGTTTCTTTACATCTGTCAAACAGAATTCACCCTATAATTTTCACATACTACTGTGAATAAACTGCTTGATTACCACAAGACACTTTCTATCATGAGGCAATACGTTTTAATTATTTTTTCCTTTTGTTTCTTCTCTCATTTAAAGTACATGTGAACACTGAAGTAAAATAGTACCTGAATCTACGACATCCTCCCATCTCCCTTATAGAAAGGAAAGGATAACAAAAATGTTTAGCTGTAAAAAACTAACTCAAAGGATTTGCTTTTGGTGTGGACCAGAGAGGTACGAAATGGCTGGGGTATAGCATGTGTATGTGGGAAAGGCTCATACCCATCCATGTGCCTCCTCCTACTAAAAAGTCTCACTGCATCTTCAGGAGCTGGTGCAGCATCAGAAAAGCACAATCTCCCTAAGCAGAGGGGGCCATCTACTTTAAAATATTAGCCACCAAACACAGCTACAGCACCACTGAGAGGAAAGCCTCTATAGGAGAGATGTTTGATTTATCACTATGTATCTTAATACTCAGTCAGCTATCAAAGTGAAATCTTCCTAAGCGTCCTAGAAATCTACTGCTCAGTCAGTTTATTTACCTTTCTCTTGCCCTTCTTTCTCTCTCTCGTCCTCTTGTTTCCATGGAAGAAATTAATAGACACTAGCAGATATGGAACAGTCCAGGGCCATGTGTAATGTAATTCTTGGTGGCAGGACTGTAGTGTGTATCCCCTCTCTTCACTGGTTCCCTGCCAGCCACACCCCTTTCTGACATCTCCCACTGTGAATGGTTTCCACAATCACGACTGCTGCAAAAACACCAGATAACCTCAATCTGTACTATCTTTTGGGAGGAATCACTTAATTAAAGAGGATGGAAAAGGGGACAGAGGATTGTTAATGACTTGAATATTTTGTTCTACGCTGCAACTTACTGGAGTCTGTGAGTGAATTAGTGTAATTTGGTCTCAAAGTAATTAACTCAGGAATTTTCATGAGCAGTAAATTCCCTGCAAAAATTAGGCCAAAAGGCAAAAAATACATTGTAATCATCTCCAAGTAAGAAAAAAAAAAAATCATTCATAATACAAAATTTATGGCCAAATAAACACTATAAAAAGGAGCATTGAAAAACACATTAATTTGAAGGCACCTTCCCCCTTCTCTGTTCTATTCAAAGACAGTAACAGGGAGATTAAATCTGTAGAGAGATATAAATGTCATACTTGCAATTTATTTTAGTGTTATTGAAAGAAGACATCTGAAAACAAACAATCTACAGAGACAAGCAAAGGCTTGATCTTTATCAGTGATGGGGAAACGGGCCAACCATCTACAGAAGAATTTGTGAAACACAGTTGTCAGAGCACCCAGTACAAATAGCTTTGCTTGGGTTTCTAAGAACTCTTTGAAGCTCCTTTCTACCCTCCCTAAATAGTTTCCTTAGTGTTAAAGCAAAGCTTTAAGATCTTGTGATGAGTAGGTAGTTCAACTGCAAACTCTGCAGTGCATTACTACCTCTGTGTCTTATTTAGTATCAGCCTGGAAATGAGAGTATGACCTGTGGATAGAAACAGTGAGTTACAGGTTTTAAACAAACGTGAGAATAATGTGTATTCCCAAACCTCAAGGTGATTTAAAACACACAGTTAATTTCCTTTCCTCCTTAATAACTGATAGCATACTAGTGACTTGAATTAATAAATCACCTCTGACCCAGATCTTCCATAGATATTTAATCAAACAGAAATAGATACGTTGTCATGTTTGTAAGTCACATCAGGAATTACACTTCTACAAAGACAAGCTGTTTCTGTGTTTTGTACAACATAAATGACAGCACATTTTGATGAAATATTGCAGCATTTCATTGAAAATACTCCGTATGAGGGCTGAAGCTGCTGACCATTCTGAATACCACCTGACGTGATTCTGTTGAATTATACCCCACTACTGAAATTAGATGTAGAAAGGTGTGATTATTGGGACTTTGAAGTCTTTCCCTATATTAAGTAGAACCTATAAGAATAACTTTGACTTCAGTATCCATCTTAGAATACTCATCTGTTTTTAGGAACAACGGTAAAGGTATTGTAAGCAAATATTACAAAATGAGAGAATTCTTACTTGGCTAAGCAAGTTCATGCTTATTAGGTTTCAGTCTTGTTGCTTAGTCCTGCTTTTGCTTCTACTATTATTTCTGCCTTGGGCAACTCATCTGATCTTTGTGTCTATACAAAGGAAATAATACAGTATAATCATCTACTGCAAAGAGAAATGTTGGGCATCTTTAACATCACCACAATGCTCTGAAAACTGTTAAATAGTTTTATTATCATTGTGTTCTCACAAGTGGCTGAGCTCCTATAAACAATGATCAGAGTTGTTATATGAGTCAGAGAGGTGTCATCAGTATTGTCTCCTATGAATCCAGGTTGTCAGTTTAGTTGTATTTTTGTTTTGACTTGTTTCTTGGCTGTAGATTTAAAATAGCGAGGCTCAATCTGTCCATCAAAAATAAAACTTTTATTCAAGGATTTCTTCTAAGAAAAAGCAAAATAATGAAACGGTATGATTTTCAATTTAATAATAATAACGAAACTCTGAATTTAATGAAGGCAAATCAGCATTTTCACATGGCTCAGAAAAAGCTAAACTTCAGATAGCCCTTAGTCTTTCTTCACTATGTTTTGCTTTCCTATATAAAAAAGGAAAGAAGGTTTCATATTGACAGAGCTGTTAAATGAAACAAATCCAGAATTTCAAATCCCTCTCTCTGGCAGTCACTTTATTAAAAATTCAGCTGTTGGCTGAGTTCAGAAGTGATCTTGATCCTCCCCGGGCTCTTACCCTGCAGGTTAACAAGGCTGCAAGCATTAAGACCTGGTTCAGCAAAGCACTTCACCAGTCTGCAGGGGAGTGGAGGTGATAGATCACATACAGTTCAAACATCCCCTAACCCCACTTGCTCAGGGTATATTGATAATAACATCAGTCTTACAAATTAGACATGGAAAAAAAAAATATTGAATCATACTGCTTGTCTCCCTGGCAATTTGTGACTTATCACATTGGGGTATTCATAGTGCACTATTCATTTTTGTTTTGCATGTTTCAGAAGATGGAAATGTTCAACTGAATCCCATTTAACACACTCACCTATTGAACTAATAGGAATTTCTCCAGATGTTTAGTCTATCTTTGCTTTCATCATTTTTTTTATACTGCCTCTATAAATCTACACAATGAAGCAATCCAAATCTGTCTTTCTAAATATTTTTTAATACTTAGAAGGTAGCCATAATGAATATAACTTATTTTTTTCAAACATCACAAGAAATAGATAACAAATCTGATGCAAAGTAAAACATGCCCCTCTGGCAATATATAACACGTAAAATATAATTGTATATAAAAATAAAATTAGAAGTTTAATATAAATCAAATTAATCACCTTTATTACTACTTTCTGCACATATCCAAAGAAAATTGTAGGAAATCAAGAGGTTTTTTTAACAATATTTTCATAGATTTCCTGTCTGGATATATAAAAAAGAAAATAAATCAATATAATGTTATCTAAAATGTACTTTTTATTGTATTAATCTTAAATAATCTAAAATTTTGTATATGTATGCGTTCATATATTTATAGTGTTCTCTAATGAAAAGTGATTATATAAATGTGTTAAAATGGTATGAATAAATTTTACAATTCAAGAAAAATTACCACAGAGTCAAAATTACAGCTTCAATCACTTTTAAATGTCTGTATCTTTTCTTTGAGCACACTCCTATCTCTCTGCTAATGTCTTCTTTGTAATGCTTTGCTCAGAATCATGTGTAATTTTCTAAAGACAGTAACACTTCGATCATGCACCAAAGTGCTTTTCTCTTCCTGCCACAAGACCTGGTGCTATTTTACATGAATGTCTCAAAAATTACTTGATTTATTCATACCACACGGGTACAGAAAACATGTGCAAATGACTCTTTTTACAGTTGTTTTCAGAATTACTGCTGTCCAATTTGCTGTTTCTGTTGAATACCTGTGATAACGTTTTCTATCTTTTCACTTTTTTTTGTTCTTTAAAAATAAAAGCTGTTTTTTACTCTTGTATATTTTTACAACAATTCATCTTTTTAAAACTATAATGTTTCTTAGGAGCTTCAGTCAAGATCAGTGACCTGCTGTGTCAGGCATTGTGTGAGCATATAGGTATATTCTGATGCTGGTTCAAAGATAATTAAGTCTCCTTGCATTACTTCCCTGTCCTCCAAGCATCTCTTTAGTATTAACTGTGAACGTAATTAATGCTATTTACTTCTCTCCTGGGTTAGTGAAGATATTAATCCCTGACTTAATACAGATCCCTGCAGCACCGTGCTACACACCTCTTCCCATCTGGATATATTGCTGACATTATCCTTTGTTTATGCTCTGTCATCCTCTTTCAATCTTTCAATGAGACAGTGTTTCTATTGAAGCCAATTTTAATTAATGTTGACAAAGATTTTAACATGTAATGCAAACCAAATATATTGCAGCTATTGTTTTTCACGTCCCCATTTTTCTTTGTAGTTCTGGTTAAAAAATAAATCAGATTTATCTCCTAACCCTTTGTTCTTTCTGCATCTATTCTGTCTCTTGCTGCTAGGTGCATTAGCTTATATTCATGGTCTTTTCTCTTGCTACCGGCTTTGCTATTTGAGGGAGACAAGGACAAAGCAGAGCAAGACAGTGAGAAGGATGGCTCCAATCCAGCAAAGCAGGGAAACACATGGCCATCTTTAAACACAGACATAATCTCACTGGAGTCAATAGAAACACTCGCATGCTTGAAAGTAGCATCTACCAGCTCAAGGCTGCTGTGCTGAATATATAAAAGGATCATATGCAAATCATCTCGTATTTCCTTTTGTATTTAAAAATAGTTTCACACTAACCTTTCAAAGCCCCTGTCATCCTTTCTGGTATCTGAAGCAGTGATACAATACTTTTTTGAGGTAATGTGCGTCAACACAGTAGGGTGCAAAATATTCAGATTTTCTAAACTGTATGCTTTCATATTTCTCCCATTATTCCTGAACTGGCTCCTCATCAGAGCAGGAAATATTTTAACATGATAGTCATATCACCTATTTATAAAGTTAGCTTATTAATATTATTTATTTATTCACTAAAAAGGACTTCAGTATCTGAGTAATTTTTGAAACACCATCAATTTCACCCCTCCTCAGGACATATTTGATTTCTTCAGTAGCAAGAACGCAATTTTACTTTGCACCCAGTAGCATAATTGTTCGTGTTGACAAATGTTAATTATTTGTGTGGGTTTTCTGTCCCCGATATTTGGCTCTGAACTTATAATCAAAGCAAAAAGTAAGGGGGAGAAGAGGGGAGGGAACTTTTCCCCAAATAGTGGAACAGCTTTATTTGTGAATGTCATGGGAAGCTGGAAGGAGAAAAGAAAGCAAGTAAGTAAATGCGTTAGCCGGAGGGAAAGGATTTCTAAGGATATGCTCTTACGTCCAGCTGGGACTGGTCTCTTCTTTAGCTCAATGGATAAAAAAAAAAAAAGAGAAAACAACCCTATGGCCCCACACCCCCAGAAGATACAATGGGATTTTAGCACTCAGAGGGAATCTCTCCCCGCCACAATTGAAACACAGCTTAACTAGCCTTAAATCAGGCTATCTAATCAACTGAAATCCAATGAAAAATAGCTTCTGTTATGCCTTAGAAGCAGAGTGTGGATGAGGAGATTATCTGGGGTGAGATTAATCACTTTAGAAAAGAGAAGTTTAACTACTTTTTAATAACACACAGTTCAATGTGGTTGAGAATATGGAAGCTCAGATAAAGCCTTTTAAAAAGTAAGAGCCATCAAAGCAGTTGGGAAATGTTTAGCTGCTCAGATACAGCAGTGAGCAGAACTCATTTTCATCTTTGCTTGTCTGAGGTGATTCCTTATTATCATTCTATAAGTTTCGCACTAGACAGAAAGAGAAAGAGTCAATAGTTTTTTCGTCATTAATGGTTGTCATTTTGATTAAAAAAAAAAAAAAAAGAAGAAACCATAGTTTAATGGGTAAATGCAAATGACCTTAACATTGCAGTTTTGTACTTCAAAGAGGAGTAAATTTGTTTTGAAGTTTATTTGGCAGATGAATTGCTGTCAGAGATAAGCAAAAAGTTTTGAACTCCCAAGAGCTCTGATAATGCTTCAGAAAGGGGAAAATTCAAGAATTACCACACTTGTGATCAAACATAATAAAAATTAAGGCTAATAAACAGCCTTTCTAATGTCTGTCTAAAAGGTGAGCCAAGGAGGCTTGTGGAATATAACATTATCAGTTTGGAATTCACAGGGCTTGTTATCTTTGATTTTTTTTCATCTTTCTTTTTCTTTTTTTTTTTGAATGAATATTATTTCCATTCCTAAATTAAAAATATTCTTCTTGCACAATAGCCCATCCAGATTCAGCTTTTGCAATCAAATTCTTATATGTGGGCAAAATTAATAGTTATGGTAGAAAGCTTTCTTCCCCACAGTTCCCTTGACAGGCAGAAGCAGGGTAGTAACTCTCAAAAGATAATTTAAATAACAATTGAACCATTGTACAGGAATGACGTTTCATATAGACTGTTTGATTATCATATTCCATATTCCTAGGAGCTATAGGACAAAAACAGAAGGCAAGATTACCCTTCCTTATGATACAAATTTTTTTTCCCCAAATGTCTCTGATTAAAGACATATAAAAGGTATGATTTTACATCTGTCCAGACATCTCTTCAGTGTTAAACACAGATACATATACATTTTTAAACATTGCATTGCCGTTGATGTTTTTTTTCAATGTCATATTGTAATTGGAAGATACCGGTGTCTGAGTAAATTTATGCTGATTTGTATCTCTTGTGAATCTCTCTTGGTAGCAAAGTTGCAGCTGTTTATATTCTCCTCCCTCATTGATACATACTGTTCCGAAAAACTTTCACACAAGGCAGATTTGTTGGTGCTTGCAAATAGTTCAGGAGTCGATGCCCGTTCAGAGGGGTATATTTTGTCTGACTTTGCTTTTTAGTATTAGACATACAAAAAGACACATCTCATTGTGTGTTTGCTTCACAAAGAGCGTCATGCTGTCAACGTGACAAAATCAAGTACAAAACAAGCCAGGACACTGTAAAAATCATTTACACTCTACTGCACGTAAGGATAGCTTAAAGCAAGCAATACAAGTTTTGACAAGGCATTTAAATACTCACAACTAACCATTTTCTGAAATCAATCAACTCAAACAGATTTTGTTCAAAGGTCCAAGCTGAGAAAGAAAAGCTAGGACAGAGCCTGGCCTCCTCTGCAATCTTTCTTATACTGTACTTACTTCTACTTAGACATGCAACAGAATGGCTGTGAGACTGTTGGGCAGCCAGAGAGGCTGGGGGAGAGACTGTTGTATGAGACTGTGGACAGCCCATTGCTGACCTCTGGCTCAGCCTTTATCGATGGAAAGGAACCTGGCTGTAGAGTGTGAGAAACAAGCAAAGCAGCTCCAGAACATCTCAAACTGCTGATGATGTTCTTGTCAACATCTGAATGGGCTCATCACTTGAACTGTACGTAAACATTTTTTGAAATTTTTAAGCGTGGGACATGCTCTCTATCTACCTTCTGCAACCAAAGTTGTCAGCTCATCAGCTATGGATGTCACCCCAAGGAGAATATACAGAAATACAAATTCGATATTAGGCAAAGTAAACAACTACACTTTATTCTCAGTTTTCTGGTGGCAGAGCCATGAGAGGATGTAGGTTAAAGAGCATCAGGGAGGCTGGTGGAGCAAAGCTTTACTCTCCCTGAGACAGAAACAGGAGCATCTACCAGAAAATACCCAAGATCAAGGAGACTCTCTATCTTCCAACTCTCAGGATGAAGACAGCAGCTAAATAAAAGGTGTGAATGGAGGCACTGTCAAACTCTCTCCTCACACCTCCCAAGCTGACACACTGCAAGAAGGGGACTGAGAGGGCAAAGTTCCTCCAATTGTAGGAGTAGATCATGACCAGCTGAGGAACCTGAACATACCTAAGTCTATGGGACCGGAGGAGATTAATCCCAGAGCCTGATGGAATTTGTTGATGTACTTGCCAAGCCACTGTGAAAAGTTGTGGCAGTGAAGTCTCTGATGACTGGAAAAAAAAATGGAAATATTGCATCTATTTGTAAAAAGGATAAAAGGGAACACCTTGGAACTATCGACCTATCAGCCTCACTTTTGAGCCTGGGAAGGTCAAAGAACAGCTCCTCCTAGGAGCTCTGCTAAGGAACATGGAGGATAGGGAGGTGATTTGAGAGGGATGGCATGGCTTCACCAAGAGCCAGACCTGACTGACCAACCTAGTGGTTTTCTATGATGGAGTGACAACGTCGGCGGACAAGGGAAGAGTTATGTATGTCATCTTCCTGGACTTCTCTAAAACCTTAGACTGAGTCCTCCGCTACATCCTTCTCTCTAAATTAGAGAGATATGGATTTGATGGGTGGAGTATTCAGTGAATAAGGAATTGGTTGGATAGCCATATCCAGAGGGCAGTGACCAATGTCTCAATGGTCCAGACGGAGATCAATGACAAGTGGCATCCCTCAGAGATCTGTACTGGGACCAGTGCTGTTTAATATCTTCATCAATGACATAGACAAGGGGATTGAGTGGACCCTCAGCAAGTCTGTAGATGAAACTATGCTGTGTGGTGCAGCTGACATGCCGAAGGGATGGGATGCCATCCAGAGGGACCTGGACAAGCTTGAGAAGTGGGGCCATGTGAACCTCACAAGGTCCTGCACATGGGTCAGGCAATCCTTTGTATCAATACAGGCTGAGGGATGAAGAGATTGAGAGCACCCCTGTGGAGAAGGATTTCATAGTACTCGTGGTTGAAAAGCTGGACAGGAGCTGAAAATGTGTTCTCCCAACTCAGAAGGACAACTGTAACCTGGGCCACATCAAAAGAAGAGTGGACAGCAGGTCCTGTTACAAGAGGATAAGGGCAATCATATCTTGGGCTAATCAAAAGAAATGTGGCCAGCAGGTTGAGGGAGGTGATTCTCACCCACTACTTTGCTCTGGTGAAACAGGCTCTACAGCCCTCAGCACAAGAAGGACGTGAACCTGTTGGAGAAGGTCCAGAGCAGGGCCACAAAAATGATCAGAGGGCTTGAACACCTCTCATATGAGGAAAGGCTCAGACAATTGGGATTGTTGAGCCTGGAGAACAGAAGGCTCCAAGGAGATCTTATTGCAGCCTTTTAGTACTTAATGGGACCTATAAGAAAGATGGGGACAGTCTTTTCATAGGGCCTGTTGTAACAGCACAAGGGATAATGGCTTTAAACTGAAAGAGGATAGATTTAGATTAGATAGAAGGAAGAATTGTTTTTGCAATGAGGGTGGTGAAACTGGAACAAGAGTTTGTTGTCCAGAGGGATGGTAGATGTCTCATGGATGGAAACATTGAAGATCAGGTTGGACAGAGCTTTGAGCAACCCGACCTTGTCAAAGATATCCCTGCTCAGTGCAGGGGGATTGAACTTGGTGATCTTTAAGGCTCCCTTCCAAGACAAACCATTCTATGATTCTATGATTCTATGAAAATAGGACTAGATTAATCTGACCATAGCGTCCGCACATGGGCTATATATTCTAATATGAAGGGCTTTTAGATAAATATATCAATACTTCCTGGGTGACTACAGTGACGAATGTGTTAGGAATTAAATAAAGTTTTTCTTATTTCCATTTGCAGCAAAGCTCAAGCTACTGGTGTTTTATTTTTACGTATATATGTATATACTCTATCTTGCACAGTCCTATTTCAGTTATCTACCACTTCATATTGATTCTATAGTGCATGCACAGTTGTTCAAGTAGACCTTCGGTATTTCTGTCTCACTTAAAAATCTCAGAGACGAAAGTGATGTCTTTCTACTGCTGCTGAGTAAGTTTGTATCATTACTAGTGAAATGAGGAAATACCTATGTAAAGACTCATGCCAAAGTAAGTAGAGGCAGTAATATCTGAAGCCTGATGTATACACGTGCCTTAACAGATTGTCGAGTCCCACACAGAGAGAACATGTCCTAAGTCTCTGTACGTATGACTTTAATATCATTCATATTAATGGGAGTCTTGCCTTCAGTTTCACTGGAAATGTCATCAGGCCCTATGCTGATCACTGCAAGGATACTTCCAGTTTTGAGTGAGAAAGGAAAGCAAAAGTTGATCTGGATATTATCCAAACTGAAGCTGTCCCTAAGTCTATGGAGGTTTATACATGACTGACGATTACTGTTTTGAATTATTGTTTATAACTCACATCCATGGAGTAGGTTCCATGTGGAAATTTAAAACTTTGCACTTGCTGATTTCCATGGTTTGTTGTGTTTTTTTTGTTTGCTTGTAAAATGCTCAGATGTAGCTCCTCAGGCATGCAGTTAGGGCACTCCAGCCTTCCATGTGGTCTCTTTGCTCAAGACTGACTGAAATTAGAATGCTTAACGTGCAAAATTGCGTATACACAATGCTGACTTCAGTCTCCAATAAAATAACGAACTGGACAACAGCACATGGAAAAGTAATTGCTGGATTATGAGTTAATTTTTTAAAAGAGTGCTCATAAAGCAGTCCAAGAATTTAGGCCTACTATTTCATCAGACAAAAAATTTCAAACGCTTTTCTCTCTTTGTAATGTCAGGTTGATTACTGTGATTTCCTTGGAAGCTACTCATTTCATCAACAGAGGACTCAGTAAACATCAGTTACTTTAAAACAAATTATGAATTAAACTAATCTGAGAAAGAAGTACTTTCTCAGCAAAGAAAAATTATTAATCTATACATCTTCCTGTGTCCTTCAGACCACTTTATAAATATCACAGCTGGAAAAGACTCTGGAGTTAATGGTGTTTTGCTGGAGCAATGGTGGAAACTGGCACAAGACTAGCCTTGTATATGATATTTCTTTCCTTTTCCTAGAACATTCAGAGAGATCTCAGTGAAAGGTAGCCATAGCAATGTAATTTAGACATTTATTTATCAATCATTTATTTGTTGGCATAAACCTTGTATCACTTTTTACAGTGAGGTCACATACAGCTCCAGGTCTCAGCTCGGGTAATTACCCTCCACCTTACGTGTATTTCTCCTTCAGTGTCTGTTAGAGTGAAATTCTTTTCTTTGTCTTGCTCTTTTACGTCTTGCTGTGCACAGTGGAACTGGTCCTATGTCTCATTTTATACCTTAGTGAGCTGTAGTAGGAAAACCACTGCCAGACCATCTCCTTTTGTCAAGTGGTTCTTAGACCATTTCTTGTTTCTATCAAGTCAGCACTTACACACAGGTCATTTTGCCACAGCTAACAGCACTTAGTGTTTCTCCACAGGATACTGCAGAGCCTAAACACTTTCTGGGCTTATCACAGGGATTTCAAAATTGTCTGTATAAACTATACCTATTCGGTAGAAATACTTGTTTCTCTGCAGTCTAGAAATGAAAGTTTGAGTTTCGTCAATGCTAGTAGAGATATAAACCTGGTTTCTGTTGTTCTCTTCCTGAATTTTCGTAGACAGAGGATCAATAGCACAAACACACTCCAGCTGAGAAAACTCTTTAAAAACGTGTCCAAAGACAGCACATTCTAAACTGATCTGTCCATTAGACACCCATGTGGGATGACAATTCACTGTCACAAACTGTTAAGTAGGAACAACAACACTCTTTTTCCACAAAACATCTCCCCCTCATCTTTTCTTTTTTTATGTTTTTTTTATTGTCATCGTCATGTGAACATTCCTGTGATTCTTTTTTATCCTACATTATCCACATTATTAGTATTCCCATTGCATTTTCATAAGATGCTGAGAATGAATTAAATAATCTATGTTCACCAAAAAGTCCCTCATCTTCTACCATGCATCTGTGAATTCACTAGCAAAGGTATTTCTGCTAGAGATGCTGACAGTTCCTGCTGATACTCTGTAACTGCGTTTTTATCAGTCAATTGAATGTGCTTAGGTTTGTTCTCTGAGAAAGAGTCTAATTGACATGGTATGATCCACACCCATATTGTTCTGAGTTTCTCAGACTACCATTTGGTAAGGGTTTCTGTGACAAACTCTTTGATTACATCCAGGGAATGCTTGAGAAAGTGGTAGCTTAGGCCAAAACCATTCTAGTAATTTTTTTAACTCTTCAGTGATGCCCATAATAAACTTCCAGTACCTGGTAACAATAATTGTCACTGCCTAACTTACTAGTTTAGGCACAGAATAAATTCTTTAGGCTTTTGCTCATTAGATTTTTTAGATATCTGGAAAATCTTAGCACATCCAAGGGTATACTGGGAAAAAAACAACCTGTATTTAATACGTATCATTTGATAAGATTCTTAAGGAAGGATAGGGGGCTTTAGGGGATAAACTTATAGACGAGAAACTCACAAACGATTATCAAACCCGCAGAAGCCACACATGGTTTATAGTAGTAGTCCCCAAGATGAATAGAGTTTGAGAACATTAAAAGGTGGTATTGTGGTAGCTTCCCTGCTCGTATACTCTTGACTTTTCACCAACTTAGAGTAAATAAAATAAAACTGGGCTATGTGCAGCCTTGGTCTGAATAAGTACAGATACTCCTTTATTATCTGCCTTCTTTTTCATCATTCTGTGTGAAAAGTAACGTGTAACATGGCAAGCATGACATAGACATCCTCCCTTTGTTAGGATATTGATTTCACCCAGGCAATTGACATTTTGTTCATAACTCACCCCTTTCCTGCATTCAAGGAGGGAGTTGGATGAACATTTATTTATTTATTTTTTTTTTCTGCTAGATAGTTAAACTAATAGCAGAACTATACAGAAATGGAGGGGATAAATATGACAGTACTTGCTTTGATATAATTGAGTTAAGCACCTGTGAAAGGTAAACTTACATAACTACCCATCAATTCTGTCACTCAAATCCATGTCAGAGAAAAGGGATCTAAATGTTTTTAGTGAGGTTGTATCACCTCATACAATGTACCTACATAGTTTACTACATATATATGTACATATATAGAGAGGGATAGCTATATTAAACCGTACCATATAATTCTAGATCTGGATCAGTCTCAGCCTCCCCAGATTTCTTACTAAAAAGAAAAAAAGGTATTTAAAAACCTGAGCAGGTAAGAGGGAAAATATCTTCCTCCAAAATACTCTATAGTTCAATAGTCATGATGCACTTATTGGTGGAAGGTGTAAATGCCTCCTCTAAAATAAGCAGAGAATGAAAAGAGGAGATAAGTCAAAATTTTCTGTAGGTGAATGGGTTATTAGATATAAACCTACTACTGATTCTTGTATTTTGAGAAATGGACTGTCCTAGGTTAGGTGTCCTCTTCTGAAATAAGATCAAGTTTTGTGAATTTCATGTTTATCACTTGCGTACTAGCCTGGACTTAGAGGACTGACTCATCACACTGTAGGACTTTGAAGTCTTCTTGATGTGCCAGCTACCTCAGATTCCTCAACCTTGCAGCCTGGATTACGGCAATATGTATATTTCCTTGGGAAATGTAGCATTAAAATTCTCTGTTGGACCTTGTGCTTTTCTATTGATCCTACACCAGGAAATTTAATTGAAAGTACAATTCAATTAAAAGAAGATATTACTCTTGTAAAGTAATGAACATCTGCATGAATCTTTAAAACACAGTTTTAAATATTTTCAGTACCGTTAACATTTGTGTGTGAATTGTGGCATAATATACGAAAGGTCAATTCTTTGGAGGAATTTTAAAAGCTCTTCATAACAGTACATATATTTCTTCATAGGAAAATTAAACCTATTCCTGCAAAGTTTACATTCAGGCAGTTAGCTTTTTGGATTTATTGTTGAAAAAGTCAAATGAGCAATCTGATTGTTGCAGTCAATCAATCTCTGTGCAATATGCACACTTAAAAACAATTTATTAATTTAGTAATCTTTCTTTCCTACAACCGATTTTTCTTTTTTTTTTTTTCTCCAGGTAGAATATACTAGTCTGCATCAGGGTGCTATTTAGCACTAAAAGCAATAGACTAATGGCTTTGCAGAAACTAATCTTTTCATTATTTCATTAAAGGTGTAACATGAAAAATATGATGTTCTCCATTTCGACTTGCCCACCATCCTCTAACACGTTAAAACTATGAAAAGGATGATGAAACAGTCTGAACATCCGAATGCCTTGAATAAAAAAGAAACATTGACTGCATCATAGTCCAAAAAAAGGAGGAAAATGTTTACTTGTAAAAAAGCTGCAGATCTGAGTCTACTTTAGACTTTCATGATTAACATCAAAATTTTGACGTTTATAGACATATAAAACAAACACTGCCAATTGTACTCATAGCCCTTCTAATCTGTTTATCATTTATAGTTTAGATTTTGTTTACCATTTTAACAATAATTTAGTAACGTTTTCAGTAATTCTTGGTTTTGACACTAAAACAGCATGGTGTTGATTTATTGTGTTTTCAGACTTGTACTTTTATGTAAACACATTAGTATTTTCACAGCATGTTTGGAACAAATGGAGCAAATTCTGCTCCTTTTACATCTATACCAAATATATTGGCTTGGTCGAACAACAGAGAGAAAATTTGACTGAATTGCTAGAGTAAGTCAAGAGGACTCAGGATAAAAGATGAAAGAAGGAGTCACTACTCTGGAAGGCAAAAGAGAACAATTTCATACAGCACTGAAGAAAATGAACTAAACTAGCAGTCAAGACAGGTTCTGTGTCTGACAGCTTCTATCTCTTATACCTTTTATTACAGCTGGGTTTACCAGCTTTTGTAGTTACAGAAAATGGATTTGTATGTATTGATAGCACAATATGATGCAAATGTGTTGTACATAACACCTTTCAAACAAACTGATCCCTAAACATTATCTTAGAGAGGTAAAATAATTGCAAAATTTAATAATAATAATAATAATAATTAAAAA